>JABUQX010115144.1:0-5000 GCA_015478945.1 Trachelipus rathkii
AGAGAGATGTTAAAAAAAGAAAAAGAAAAAAAAAATAAGGAAAAATTAAAAAGATAATTCAAATTTCAAATTTCATGTTTTATAATAAACAAAATTATTTTTTTTAAAAGAAATTAAGAGGAGGAGCAACAAATATTCATAATCTAACATTACCTAACCTAACCTGACTTAACCTAATCTTACCTAACCTTCCTAACTTTATCTATCCTAACTTATAAAATACATAATAATGTGAAAGAAAAATTAGTAAAAAAAAAAAAAACTAAGGTAAATACGACATATTATGCAATAATTCATTGTTACAATTAATGAAGTTAAGAAGCTTGTTGAATAGTAATAACATATGAAGGTATTGGCCTATATTTTATCATGTTAGCCTTGATTATTAATAATTATTTTATAATAATTATGGTGATGGAATTTACCTGTTTTACAATGTCTTATCATGTTATCAATAAAGTCATCTTCATACTGGTGGGGAATGTGTTCACCGACCTCCAAGGACATAATCCAGTCAAATTTCTTCTTCAGATCAAAAGGCCGAGATAGATCAATGTGTTTTACAAAATTGTCTGTAAATTTTTCAATTTTAGTTCCGCCATCAAATCCTTTCAGAAAAAGATATAACGATTGGTATACGGTATAGAAATAGATATAAGGTATAGAAATAAAAAATATGTAATGAATTTTGCTATAGTACATGAAATTGTTATTTTAAATTTATAATTTATTGAATCAGAAAATCGAACGCTAAAATGGCCAAGTGTCCTGTAGTTACTTTGCATTAGTGTTGGCCGAGCACCGGAATTTTGAGCACCGCACCGCACCAGGGTAAGCGCAACGCGCACCGCACCGCACCGCACCAAAAGTTATTTTTGTCGCACCGTACCGTATCGCACCTCTATGTTTCAATGAGCATCTCGCTCCGCACCACGCACCGCACCGCACCGCACCGCACCGCACCGGTACACTGGTTTTGTATTCGCACCGCACCGCACCGCACCGCACCTGGTGCGTCTGCCAACCCCACTATGCATATTTCTGACTCGTCACGAATCTCTGGCTATATCAGAAATAATAAATCTATTTTAACAATAACAAATGAATATAAAGGTAATGATCCTGAGCCTGGTGTTTCCATGTCTACTAGTAGGCATTACCCTAAGTGAAAAAGAAATTAAGCAAAAGATTTTATTTACAAATGTAAAACATATGCCTTTTCCTTTTCATCGGTTAATGGGAAACACCACAAAAATTTATCATTGTCATAGACAGGAGTAGTTGGAGCAAGAACACTAGGTCGATTGCCCTTAGCGCGCTGGGTGGAACAAATATTCCGATACAAAATATAGGGGAGTGTTACAGTGTACCTGAAATGATTACCGGGCCCATGGCCCAGGATATTATTTATCGTTACTATTGTAGAACGTAAATTAGGCTATTAAGCTACACACATTTGGATGTTTGGCAAACTTTCACTGAACTTTTAAGACGACTTACCATTTAATGATTCATTTCACCATCAGGAGATGGAAAACATTTCGTGCATGTCAAACCAAACCTGAATTACGAACACTATTAGAAATATTTTATTCTTGTATTAAAACTTTCCTATTTTGCTATGAACTATTTTTGATTGAACTTTCCTATTTTGTTGTGAAAAACTATTTTTGGGGGAAATTTTGGAACTATGGGATCTTAAAATGTTTGCTTCTGGAGACTTTCTTTGCTTTAGCGGTATATTTTTAATTAGGCAACACCCGAAAGTGTGTTTTTGGAAATTGAAGCGAAGCTTAATTAGAACAAAAATTATTATAAAATTAGGCTTGAAACAATGTAGCGCGGCGACGGCGCTATAGCCTATAGTTACTAATTACAGTGATAATAAAAGGGTGGGCTCCATGTTCAGAAGAAATTATGAAGAGTCTGTAAAGTATTCTTTATTTTAAATTTAAATAATATTTTTCAGTCTTTGGTCCTGAACAATCTCCATTTATAAAAAGAGGAAACAGTGCCCAACGTAAATTAGGCTAGGTGAATTCTTTTTACTCTATTTTACCCTTATATACTTCTAACTCTATCTCCCTAAACCTGATTTTAGTTTGGGACATGGTCTTTACCTGGTAGATATTTAGTGGCCATAAGCTAAAAAATATTTCAACTAAGTTTCATTTTTACCTAAATATAGCCTTTTACTTACAAGGCTTCTATCCAAGTACTAAATACTTGGAAATCCTTCAATTAAAGATATTCTGATTTAAATTGAATGGTGATTTTTTTCTTATATTTGTTGAGATTATATTTTTAGATTAGACTAATCCTCATTTTAGGATTGAGCAGTTCACTAACTACTCTAATTGCACATTAGAAAGTTCTGCCAAGAATATTTCTTTTAACATTTGCCAAAAAATGAACCTTCCATACATGCGGTGTTCAAATATTCGTTTTAAAAAGTTGATTGAAAAGTTAAACTAACAAATTAACGAATGTGTGTAGACGCCTTAATTTTACTTGTGTACTCTAGCATTGATATTGCCACAAACATTTATATTCGCAAAAATAATGCATAAATAACGATGGTCCAGTTTAATTAAGCATTTTAATCTGATGCCTAGTCAATAGATATTTGATATTTACACACAGTATATGGAGATGCGGTTGTAGCTTTTCTGTCTAGGCCTCTAGGGTCATCATAATTTAATGAGGATGTGGTTATCTGATTGACTTTTACCGCTAATGCGAAATTTGCATTCATTAGTACTGACATTCACAATTGATCCAACATATGCAACATCTGGACTCTTAATTACGCGAACACACAAAACTAGCTATGCATTCACTATTGGTCCAACATATGCAACATCTTGGCTCTGGCGTATATACATGCAAATACCCAAAATATTAGCTATGCATTTTCTGTTAGAGAAAAGCATAAACTGCAAATACCTTCCCTTAAATGAATAATTATACTCCAATCCTCTTCATCTTTCTTAAAATAACCTCACAAAAATAAACCACAAATATTTTCCCAGGAATTAATAGAAAGGAGGTTTCCCATAAACCCCAATCCTCTTCATTTTAAAAAAAAAACAAAAAACAAAAGTACCTTCCCAGGAGTGAATAACAGGGGATTTCCAATAAACCTATAAATCCTCTTCATCCTTTTCAAAATAACATAAAAAACTATAAGTACCTTCGAGGTAATGAATAACAGGAGGTTTCCCATACACCCCAATCCCCTTCATCTGTCAGAAAATACCATCACAAATTTAACTACAAGTATACCTTCTCAGGAGTGAACAAAAAGAAAGTTTCATATAAATCCCCAATCCTCTTCATATTTCTCTAAATAACATCACAAAAATAAACCACAAGTACATTCTCAGGAATTAATAACATGAGGTTTCCCATAAACCCAAATCCTCTTAATCTTTCTCAAAATAACATCACAAAAATAAACCACAAGTATCTTCTCAGGAATGAATAACAGGTGCTTTACCATAAACCCAAATCCTGTCCATCTTTCTGAAAATAACTTCGAAAAAATGAACTACAAATACATTCCCAGTAGTGAATACCAGGAGGTTTCCCATCAACCCCAATCCTCTTCATCTTTCCACAAAATAATATCACAAAATATAACTGCAAGTATACCTTCCCAGAAATGAAAAAAGCAGGTTTCCAATAAACCTTAATCCTCTTCATCTTTCTCAAAATAACATAAAAAAAACTACAAGTACCTTCCCAAGAATGAATAGCAGAAGGTTTCTCCATAAACCCCAATCCTCTTCATCTTTTTCAAAATAATATCACAAAATTTCACCATAAGTACCTTCCCAGGAATGAATCAAAAGAAGATTTTTCATAAACGCAAATCCTCTTCATCTTTCTCAAAACAACATCACAAAAATAAATCACAAATATCTTGTTTGGAATGAATAAAAGAAGTTCTCCCATAAACCCCAATCCTCTTCATCTTTCTTAAAATAACATCACAAATCTAACTACAGGAAATCCCAAAAATGAATAAAAAGAAGGTTTCCCCATAAACCCACATCCTCTTCATCTTTCTCAAAATAATATTTCAAAAATAAACCACATGTATCTTCCCAGGAATGTATAAACAGGATATTTCCTATTAATCCCTAATCCTCTTCAATCTTTCTCAAAATAATATTACAAAAATAAACTATAAGTACCTTCTCAGGAATGAATAACAAGAGGTTTCCCATAAACCCAAATCCTCTTCATCTTTCTCAAAATAATATCACAAAATTAGTACCTTTCCAGGAATAAATAAAAAGAAGGCTTCCCATAAACCCCAATCCTCTTCATCTTTCTCCAAATAACATCACAAAAATAAACCACAAGTACCTTCCCAGGAATGAATAAACAGGAGGTTTCCCATTAACTTTAATTATCTTCATCTTTCTCAAAATAACATCACAAAAATAAACTACAAGTACCTTCCCAAAAATGAATAACTGGAGGTTTCCCATAAAACTCAATCCTCTTCATCTTTCTCAAAATAATATTACAAAATTTAACTACAACTACCTTCCAATGAATGAATAAAAAGAAGGCTTCCCATAAACCCCAATCTTCTTCATCTTCCTCAAAATAAAATCACAAAGATAAACCAAAGTACCTTCCCAGGAGTGAATAAACAGGAGGTTTCCCCATTAACCTTAATTCTCTTCATCTTTCTGAAAATAACATCACAAAAATAAACTACAAGTACCTTCCCAGGAGTGAATAACGGGAGGTTTCCAATATACCCCAATTTTCTTCAACTGTCTCAAAATTTCATAATAAAAACGTTGAAGCTCTTCTGATTTTAGACCGGCTGGGGGGACATTTGGAACTATCCTTAGGAGGCATCTTCCGTACTGACCAAAACCAGCTCCAAAATCGCCCACAGAAGAATTGCCAATCAATTCTTCAATTCCCTTGCAAATCTAAGAGGAAATAAATAAATAAATAAATAAATAAATAAATAA
>JABUQX010115144.1:12500-15000 GCA_015478945.1 Trachelipus rathkii
TTTATTTCTTCTTCGCACATGCATTTTACTTATCGACAACACATACTTTTTGTTTTCCATTTTAAGAAGCTAAACGCCAGCAATCACCATAATATCACTAAACACTACACCCTGTCAACCGTAGCACCTTCAAATTTTTATTCTGTAATATGGCCTGTTGCAAGTCAGGTTAAAAATAAAAAAAAAAACAATTTTATTTCCCTTCATCTCTTTCCTCTTTCACACTTTCACACAATTCATTAGCTTCAATGTGAAAAAATTTAATTTGATCCTGCACCCATCCTCCACAACTTCTAAATGCACCTTTTTCTTCGTCAATCAGTCCCTCAGCCACTCGATGCATTCTTTCGATACCAAAATACCAGCATATAACTTTCCTACAACAAAGCAAACAAACAATTCCCTAAATAGATCCTTACAGCCCCACAGTTACCCTTATCTACCTTACCCTTATATAAGGGTACTATTATGTTGCTCTCCTGCATCCTTTGGAAGCTGTAGGCCTTACCTTCCAAACAAGCGCTTTGCATACAGAATATACAAACCAACTTCCATATCGTAATTTCCACCATATCCATTTTGATAATTGCAAAGTAATAATAATTTTTCCATCCCTTATAAAAACCCCGCCCTATTAACCTAACCCTCTGATTCATCAATTCTTTCAACTTTCTCACTCTACTATTTACTCCTCCCTCCTCTTACTAATGACCTCATCCACAAAATACCTATTCTTCTTTACAAACCATCAAAACCCTCACACAATTTCACTATCAATCCCTTCTTTTAAAGACAATGTTGTTAAGGCAGATTTTCTAAAAGAGTTTACCTTTCCAACTCTCCTCACATGTCCGATCCCTATTCACACTATTCTATGAACGTTTTCGTTAGCCACTCTTTTTTATCCTTTATACTATTTCCTTTCGAAGAGCTTCTATTTTTCCTTGTATATTTCTCCGCTCACCGGGCTGCACCCTCTTCCCCAAATTATTCATCTCTCTTTTCCTCCTGCGTATGGCAAACTGCAACTTTTAGTCTTCATTTTTTTCCATTCCATCTTATATATTTTCATTACTACCTTTCTTTTTTCGAAAACCTCGTCATTGGCTTTTGCACATTCAATGCATTCCCTTTTTTTTTACATTTTATTCGTCTGCATCAGCCTCTTCATTCAACCACTTTTATTATTGTCATCCCTTGCCTTCCTACTCTATCACAAACACACACCACATACTTTTCTTTTTGCCGCTAAATAAAACAAACAAATCCTTATTATCATTTGCTTTCAGATTTGTTTCGATTTTTCAAAAATTTGTTCACATTCAAACTGATTTATTTCCGTTAAGTGCTTTCACTTAACTTTTTTTTCTCCTTAAAACCCTTGGTTCACTTTAAAACTTTTTCAGCGCTTTGAATTTTCCTCCCTACTTCCTTCCTTTTTCCTTTCCTCTCCATCCATGCCCCAACCACTAGCTTGATTTTACATAAAAAAAGAGAACATAGGGATCTAATAATCTTATCCCAAACCCCTCACTGCCTACACCAAACTCTCGTATACTTATGAACATTCTAGTGTTCAAGAATGTATTACATACAAAGAAAACGATGTTGTTTCGCAAGCCTTTTTTTTTTTTCAAAAATCATCTCATTCCAAACCATTCAAGTAGCCCCAAAACAATTCACCATGCTGAATCCCTACTTACCTCCGTCAAAAACAATCGTTTAGGAATTATCTCAGAAAGTCTTCACGTCTCACTACGAACATCACCCTTTAGAGATGGATGCAAAACTATGCTATAAAAAAAGCCCTAACACTTTTGAAACTTAAAATTAACCTTTAACATTCTTGTACTCACACAAACAAAATTCACCATAGATATGTGCCACAAGTCCCTAATCAGAATCGCAACTCCTTCTGTCCCTCTCTTATTTCCCCTCTAACTCCAAGCACAAACACATGACATATTCCCCTGTTCACTCATCTTCAAAAACCTCGTTTCATTTTCATCTTTGTTTCAAGTCAAACAGCAAGCAAATCACAAATTTACCTTTTCTAACCTAACTACATCAGCATCACTCCTCTTTTTTTCCTTCTTGCCATATATTTCTTTTAACCATGCGCATGTACAGACAAGATATCAAAGGTCGCTTAACTGCAGGGGGGGGGGGGGAGAACTACCTAATAATCCTTTAGTCGTCTTGCCTACGAACACGGAAAACGGGTACCGCTGTGGGAATATTCTTTACTCATCACACACACAGGGTATACATGAAAAAAAAGGTGTTGTCTGTAATAGTGTTTTTATGGTCTGTGTGTGATAACGGAGAGTCTAATTCCATTGTAAGATGAATGTGGATACGTAAGCACAAGGGGGCGGGAACTACATTGACCCCATATTATATTTTTAAATATTTTATATATATATTAATATATATATATATATATATTATATATATATATATATATATATATATAATATATATATATATTATATATATA
>JABUQX010115144.1:17500-36591 GCA_015478945.1 Trachelipus rathkii
CTTAATGGTAGGAATTTCACTTTATATAACTCTTTGTAGCCTCAAACACAGCAGTATCTTAATGGTTGGGGATTCAACTATATACCTCTTTGTAAGCCGTCAAAACAGTAGTTTTGATTGGGTTTAGGGATTCAATTACTACCTCTTTGTAACCCCAAAACAGTAGGGTTAATGGTAGGATTCAAACTTTTTAACCCTCTTGGTAGTCCCTTCAAAAACATTTTTAACCTCTTGGTAGTCCTCAAAACATTAGCTTAATGATAGGAATTTAATTATAACTTCTTTGTTGCCCTCAAAACAGTAGTTTAATGGTAGGGATTTAATTACAACCTCTTTGTAATCATCAAAACAGTATTTTAATGGTAGGAATTTAATTGTAACCTCTTTGCAACCCTCAAAACAGTATTTTAATGATTGGGATTAAATTATAACCTCTTTGTAGCCCTCAAATCAGTAACTGGTGACAATCCAACAAGTGATAATAAATTATTGTGATATTCTATGTGCTTGTATGTCTAGAGGGCTTAAAATTAGACCTAACTTGGAAGAAAGATACAAGAAATCTTCGACAGACTGTTTAGGAGGTGTAGGTTGAAGAGGACAATGTGTACATTAATAGTACTCTCTCAGAGTTATTAATCAGACGATGTTCATCACTCATTTCACCAAAATTAACAACACATATAGAATGTTTTCTTCCTTATTTAATAAAATAGCATATATATTATCACTAAAGTTTACTTTGCAATAAATTTAGCAAACAGCCACCGGCCGGCAAAAGTCGCAGGCGCAAAAGGCGCATAGGCACATAGGCGCAATAGGCGAATAGGCGCTGATGTGACAAAAATATAGGCGCATATTCGCTAGGCGCACTAGGCTCGGGGCGCAATAGGCGATAGGCGCATTCAAAAAATTATAGGCGCGCGTAGCCTCTGATTATATATATATATATTATATTATTATATATATTATATTATATATATATATATATATCTATTATATATATTAATATATATATATATATATATATATATTTATATATATATATATATTATATATATATATATATATAGTAGTAAGGGGTTCCCGTTAAACTAGCAGCCAAGGTCCATCGGAAGTTGCAACGGATGGTTTGCAAATGTTGCAAGCAACATTTGCCAACATTGGTTTTTCAAGGTTTAACGTGTCAAGGTTAAGGTTTTCAAGGTCGGTGAGACGAAATTTAAGGTCTGGAAGACCGACTTCCGAGGTTCTGAGCCTGAACTCAGGGATTAAGCCCAAGAAGGGGGGCGGAGCCCAAAGGGCTTTTTGGTTCCTAGAAGGTTTTAAATGATGTAGATATTTTTGATGGTTCCAATCGAATTTATCGTGATCGATTACCCCTAAATCGATCTTAAATCGTCTTCTACGTGCTCTGGTTGGTTTTTTACACTGAAAAAATGTAATTTAGAAGAAAATAATTTACAATAATTAACATTCGATTATTCGATAGTAGTATTCTTACACCTTCCGAGGCCACTCTTTTCGCTATGAAGGAATAGAGCTCATCACACTTCAAACTTGGTATATTGGTCATTGTGTGTGATAAACTGATCAACCACGAAATTTTTGGTGACCGTAGGTCACCCCGTAAGGGGTGCTGCCCCTTAGCCCCAAGGTCAAAATCGTCCTGAAAACCCTGTTAGGCTTAACGTATCTGAGTGAAATTTGGATGTGAGCTAAATGATGACGTAATCTCGTCGGAGACGAGATAACGTTCCTCTGCGTCTCCTGGAAGGGGGGATGCTGCTCCACAAAAAATTAACAGTTGAATCGTAGAAGAATTGAAACTACTCAGAGAAACGGTTGAAGAAAGACGGAGTCGGAGTCGGAGCTGACAGAGTAGAGGAGACGGAGACGGAGACGGAGTTGGGTCGGATTCGGGTTCAGAGTCCAGAGGGTTCGCTTCTGAGTCCACGGGACCCCACCGGAGATGGGTCCATTCCTGAAAAAAGAAGAAGAATGCATGGATTGCAAAACAGAGGAAATGGTGTGGAGGGAAGGAAAGGAGGGAAGGAAGGAGGAGGAAGGAGAAGGAGGAAGGAGGAAGGAGGAAGGAGAGAATGAGAAGGATTCAGATCGAGTTCAGCACCGGTGGTGGAGCCGGTGCGTTGCCGACATAGTAATATTCGTTTAATAATACAAGATCATTACTTGTTTACATAACTGCTTTGTTCTAACATGTACATTTCGTATATTGATTGCATCATGTAATAGATAAATCGTTTTTCTAAATGTTGAAGACTAACATTTTCTATTTTTCAAAATCTTTTTCTATTTATAAACGTTAGCTAATATATTTTTTCTAATTGAAGCATACATATACTGTTTACTATTTTTTTTATAGTTTTATTTGCATTTTACTTTTTGTTTAATTTTATTTATGTTTTTATTTGTTTGCGTTTTACTTTAAATTTATTTTTCTAACTTTTTTTTAATAAGTTTTATTTTGCATTTATACTTTGTGTTTTAATTTTTTTAATTTTTTATTTCATTCTACTTTATTTTTTTATATAAGTTTTTATTTAGATTTATACTTTGTGTTTAATTTTTATTAAGTTTTTATTTTGCCATTTATACTTTGTGTTTATTTGCTTTATTTTCCCTTTTTTTTTTTTTTCATGATAAAAAAATTTAAATCCCTACTTTAGTTTATATGAGATTAATTTTAATTTTATGCTTTGTGTTTAATTTTTTTTAATTTTTAATTTTTTCTATTTTTTATTTTTATTATTAAACTATTTTTGTTTTGTTTAATTTAAATTTTTTAATGTTTATAACGTAAAAATTCTTTCTTTATGTATCCTAAAACAATAAAGCAGTAACCACACCTCCTAGCACCCCTCTACATTGTGATCTATTGATTCTATTGATCTATTGATTCAATGTTTTATTTCGAGTATGATTTGGATAAACATGAACATAAATCAAATTTTTTATACCCTGATCAACGAATATATATGCTGACGTAACAAGTTTTTCACATTAATAAACTTACATAGAATCATCTGAACTAAGAAAAAAATGTACAAATACAAACCCGCCTCTTTCTCAATAATAAACTGTTAATCATTAACAAAATGCTCTAACATTAAATTCATGCAGTAACTAACTTACATAAAATGTGGCTTTCTCACTTTGCGAACCATACATCTACCATATTAACAGTAATCTTACACATTGGTATAAGTAACATTTAGCAAAAATTTAACCCAACATTGGTTAATTATCATACTGATTTACGAATATACTCTAACGTAATAAGGTTTCCACATTAAATAAAGCTAACATGAATAAGAAAATAATGTGCAAACGACAAAAACTGACCACTTAAAGCCGAAAAAAACTGCTGACCTCATTAAGAAAGTTCCATACTTACAAGTAGTAAGTAACTAACATTACTTGCAAATACCTATTTATACTACTTTTTTCAAGCATATCTCTAACATATCAATGTTAATTTTACATTAACACAGTAATATTTAACAAGATTTACATATCTTTAATAATGTGATATTGTAACGAACTAAGAATGACACACACACACACACCAACACACACACACAACAACATTACGCAATAGTAAAAACCTGAAATATTTTTTAGGCTTTCTCTTTTTAGGTTACGACTTAACTTTAGGAAATATCAACTCGAAAACATGAAGAATGATTTTTATGTAAGTGAATATAAATAACTTTATTATTTACATTTTATTATTCAGAATAATTTAACTACATGAAAAAACATTAAACATTATACAATAAATTTAGATAAATATTATAATATATTAAATGGAAATAAATGTAACCCTTATAACATATGAGCAGTGCGACCTGAAATTTTTAATAAAGTTCGCTTGTCGGTTGTGTGTTGGATCATTTTAGTACCATCAACAATACTAACACCTCCAATTTTCCAGGCTGAAAGTTTTGTTTTCCCAGTGTAAGCATACATCACTTTTGCTACTTCCATGCAAGTCAGCATTAGAATTCTGTGATTCATCTGTGCGTGCAGCTTTTTGTTAGGTATCATCATTAACATCATCATTATCAACATTATCAAATTGTATTTCATTCATTGCCTTCACTGTAAATCTTGGTTTTGATATCATTGTACAATGACTCATCATGACCTATACCTATTTTCAGAACATCGCTCATACAAAAACTTCAGCAGATTTTTCATAGTTAATTAATCCTTTGTACCTTAGTTGTTAAATGTAAGTACCTTTTTCCTTTACAATAATTATATATTAATATATTATCCATCTGACAGTATCCTTATTCTATTTAACAGCATAAGTAACTTAAGTCCAGTAAATACACAATAGGAATCTAAACATTGATTTAATTAGCATTATAAACCAGCGAAATAAACTATTGGTTTAAAAGAGAGATTTTCAAATGATTTTCTGTTATTTCAAAATGCATATTTTTGTTTTCTCCAGTGACAAAAATACAAGAGTTCATGTATCGCAGTAACCATATATGCCATACTTTGTTTGACCTTTGCTAAGGAGTTCGTAATATAATATATTATTATATAACGTGCATATGAGTCGTAATAAACGATAGCGATATTAGGAATAATTATTGGTAACAGTTGAACGTGCGTTCGGTTTTACTTAGATGCAATTATTTTGATCAACTTTTGAGAAACAGTATATTTACAGCCTATAGGAATAACGCTAGTGACTTCATTGTGCAATATGATATGATTGTTATTCCTTCAGATACTTGTTTATCACTTATAGTACATACTAACAATATCTCCTCTTGAGCATATTTTGTGCCAAATTTTCGCCCAAAGAAGAATTGAGGCATAATTTATGCAATAGATAACCTCATCCCAGGGTTTTATCTTTATTGAGGCATATATGTTATTAATCAAGTTCGTACACAGCTTCCTTTTTCTCTAGAAAAGTAAGTTACAAACTAACATTTTAAGTTTTACTCGATAATCAGAGAATCTTATCTTATCACGAGATATATTATTTTGGTGGTCCTTAGAATGCACTCTGTCTTTATTAATTTTTAAGTAAATGGATTTTCACAATATCTTACAATAATAATCATCCTTCTCATTATTAAACGTAATAGACCAAACTTCTAAAATTTAATTTTTTTTATATTTACGTACCCCACATCTCTAATGGCTAAGGGATATTGTTGTATACAGGTGGAGATGAATAGATTCACCTTCATTATCACATAACCGTTCATGGAACGTTCTTTCGGCATTGATGTGTTTCAAATAATCGCGACCAATTGTCTCAAAGCTAAGCATTATGGACACGAGGGAGTTGGAATTTATTAATCTATTTCTTCTTTGCTACCGTTCCTTAGCACGTATGTGATTGAGGGATGCTATACTGAGATCTGAGGGATGCATGCAGGAAGAATCCTTAAACGAAGTACACGCGTGAGCGGATGCGAATATTATGTGTCTAATATTTGACTCTAACCCCACCTTTATTAATCTAGGAAATGATTCCATAGTAAGGATAGCTGATTAGGATATAACTATATTAATATTATCACCTAATTATGTTTTACAGGGGGAACCTAATCAAAGGGTAAATTTATTCTTGGAGGGAAATTACACAGTATACAGTGTTATAATAGTTATCTATAATACATGATACTTTATTACTGTCTCATATATTTAGTTGGGTGGGTAGTTAAATGCTATCTGAATTGAGTTATAGTATGCTGGCCATCCAAAACAATGAATTGATCTATATTATTAGAGTTATCTGTATATGTTAACAACATCTTATATACTATATTTGGACTAAGTATAGAATATATTATAACGTTGAATATTTATAGTCACTAATAATGCATATGTATTTCATCGGTACGATCTAGGATCTTGAATGAATTTGGTAGTCTTTTTAGAAACTTCCAGTGCTATTACCTGTCCGGCATATTCAAGAAACACCGTGTAGGTGAGCAATTTGTCAAAACTCGGGCTAGTTATTCTGGGTATTTATGACCCTAATGTTATTTTCAGATATGGCCATTTTATATAATGGTTATGTATTTAGTGTTTAATGTTTAGATATGCATTTTCATAATCATTCATTATTATTATTAAGTATTATAATTCGTACCATAATTTCTTTATTCATTCACATTTTATCTCATTATTCAATATACATTAATCTTAATCACATTATTTCACTCTTTAATTCATTCTATAATCTTTGCTAATTAATTCACTTATTTATCTTTTCTACTTGTTATTCATTAATTTATTCTTCAGTCTTCACTAATTATTTCACTCATTAATTCATCCTATGCAATTTTTACTTATTAATTTACTTATTTATCTTTTCCAACTGAAATTTTTAAATTTATTCTTCAATCTTCACTTATTATTTCACTCTTTAATTCATTCTATAATCTTCATTCGTTTGTTCTCTTATCTTCTCCCACTGCCATTTCAATCTTCGCTAATTTGTTTCTTATCTAAACTTCATCAGAAAACATTTTCTAGTATATCAACAATTTTTGGGTAACGAAATATTTCTTGCTCACATTCTTCTTAATCAATATATAAATCATTTGATTTCTTTTGGCAATTATAAAAGATGGGCATTTATTAATCTATCTATTTGTGGTATATTAACTTCACAAATCGAATTTTAAGTATTCAAACTAATCCCTTTGAAAACTTCTTTGATCTTGGATTGGGGAGAAATATTCTTTGAGTCAGGGAGTATAAAATGGTTTCTTTTCAAAAGAAATTTATTCTCATTATTAAAAATATGTATAGGGAAAGAATTTACATTTTTGAATCTTGTATACCTTACTTATTCACGACTAACATTAACCTCTATACATGCATATTAGGCAAGCTTTTCCAATGCTACATTGAGTAGTGAAAAGACAATAATACTCACCGTATTTCTCATCCAAAATTATCTCCACCATCGGCCTGCTACACCATATTGAAATTATCCGGCTTGCAACCTTTGGTTAATAGACTTTACTGTCATGATAGAATTTAATGAAACTTTAGAACATGTACTGTACAGATATATAAACCAGCATGACAAAGACACCGTAAACATATGAGGAGGTAATACAAACTTAATTACCGACATGGTAATGTAGTCTAGACAAAATGCAAAATCTCTCTTGTGTTAGCCTATCATTAGGTACTTTTTCCCTCTGTAACAACTACCAGGGTACAGTTGATATCAATCTACATAGAATACATACGGGATTCAAACAGCGCTCAGTTTTTCGGCCTATGGCTGAGGATTCCACTACTTAATAAACATCTAAAACTTTGTCCACTCTGGCACTCTTCCATCTCAATTTTGTTGACAATACCCTGTTATATACCATGCCTTCCTTACATCAGTACCACATTTTTGGTAAATGTCATCAATCATCTCAACTAGGCACAAGTTAAATGTAGACATTGACGACATATATTATGGACATTATTATATTAAATGTCATTCAATCTATCCTGGTTCGTACATAAGTGCACACTTTTAACTTCCTGGCATCTCGTTAAAATGCGTACGGGATATGTTATTGATACACAAGTTATTAGTGGTCAATCGTCAATAATTACACCACACGTGGAAAATATGCTTATCTTTACCATTTTTCACATGTGCTTATATCACTAATTAGTCAGCATATATGATATATATCGTTACTTCACCTCATTTTAGCGTATACCATCAGTAATAATATTAGTACTATGACATATGTTATTTGAGCTAAAATAAGTCATTTTGAGTGCAATATCGTAAGTTTGTTAAAATTTATAACAGAATTTAAGTAGCGATTATATATCAGCTTTAATTATATGCAACAAAGCCAGAGTATAACAAATTATAATATTTTCTTGCACGTATTATATTATATCTTGATGTCTTTTTAAAACATGAGATAATTAGCAATAAAATTCACGAATTACATTAATCATGTTACATTATTCTAATCACAGATAGAGCATACTATACAATAAAAGGAGATTTTTAAGTATTTAATATATTAAAGATATTATTCTCAGATTAAAGACCATATACAAAAACTAATTTATTGACTTATAATATATTACTAATAAGATTTAGAAATAGTATATATAAATTCAGACCCTGCGCATATATGTTGCAAAATGATATCTTCATTTCTATATGGGAATAACACACGTGTGCATGTTAAATTGGCTATTTTTGGTGATACTCACAAACTATAACTGATATTATATTTTTTATTTTTTAAGCATAGTAATAGATTATATGCTCATCCTTGACATTTAATGTAATTAAGTAAGGGTCTCAATTTCTGTTCTCGATAGTGGCTTAAAAATGATATATTTATTTAATCCATACCCTTAGGACGATACGTAATTAATATACGGCATATTTTCGATTCAATATTCTCTTGAGAATTTTATTCTAAAAAAAAATTTACCGATATACTATGAAAGAATCTGAGAAATATATTCTTCACATAATAAACAACAATATTATTTTTAGATATCTAAATATAATAAGTAGCTTAATACTGGCCTATCTTTCTACAATTGTGCTAAATTGAGATAATATATATCTTATGACCTTTAATATATATTCACCTATTAGAGCTATTTTCCTAAACAGCACAATAGCTTTGAAGCGCAACCTATACAGACGACTACTTCTCTAGATAGATATTAACTTATTTAACTAATTAGATAGTAATGTTTGAAACTAGTTAGATTTGAGTAGGACTATCGAATTCAATTGAGGTCACTAGTCATAACTAGGTCACTTATTTAGTCACTTATTTATAGGTACATGAACTGCACGTCGCTAAAAATTTTGAAACAAATCGATTGTATTTATTTGGGAATGGGGTAATTATGTTCAAATGGCCTGTCTGTCTATGTCAAACTCCATGGATCTTGGGAAAGGAATGACCTCCATATTCGTACACATCATATTTCCTTTCACCCCAAATTTATTTTTGTCCATGGACATTATATTTGAATATCGGCCTGTACAAACATACTGGCACATAATTTTAGCATTAGTTAATCTATAAATTCGAGGCTTGGTCAACATGAGAATATTCGATCTCAGCGGGTACACTCCCTGGTATAGAGATAAAAGTGAAGTTTAATTATTACACCCTTAATACGGGCCTAATTCAAAGTATAATCCAAGTCTGTTAATAAAATAACAACATATTTAAATTATATATATATTCACATCAACAACCATTTCAAAACGAAATCATTATCAAAAATCTTACTTGTTGATCCATGGAAAAAATTTATATTTACGTCAATATATATAACACTTAAACTTCATTAGTTATTAATATAACGTATTATCCTATTGACCTTTATTATAAGTTCTACTATACAGAGATGTTCGTTATGTATATCATCAGTAATAGTGGTCTTTCTCTTATTCTTACTAATCTAAGCATTACATAATACTTAGAGAAGTATAGTTTAGTACCTTGGAATAAATAGTACATTATTATTATTTCAGTAGGATCTGTTAGTCTTTAGTTAAGACAATATTAATTAAATAATAGTTTCATACAAAGGAAGATGTTGTGCGTGTGTGAGGCACCGATTTCGTATGTTGTCGGTGTGGAGGAATAGGGTTATAGTATTTCGAATAACTTAGGAGTTTCCTACATAAACTTGATTAAGAGGATTTATAGTGGGTTGAGTGGTAGAATCGACCGGGAGCATATATCTTGTAGAGACATTATGAGAATAGAATATGATGGAATCGCGCGAGACAAGTCAAGCACATTACATCATTGGATGCTTTTGATAGAGAGAGTGACGGAATTTGTATGGAACACAGGAAGTCGACGTAAGAGAGAATTTTATACTAGCCGATGATATCGAGAGTAGGAGTAGAATGTTATAGCTGTGGGAGATATCACTTGGTTCTCTGAAAAGAAGTGGAGATTTATTTGGAACATGTGCAATACCTATATTGGCCAAATGGGATCCTCATCCTTTACTTCCACTATTTAATATGGAATTAGATAGTCTCAATTATTAATGGGTATCGAGGGTCCCGGTCGCGGTGTCAACCGTTGAGATAAGCTTTTATTTTGACGGGATTTTAATTTGTACGTGTACAGACAGACTGAAGTATCTCTCTCTATTATAGGAGGAGTTTTGTCAATAAAGAGCTAGTAGGCTTTCCTTTGAAATCAGAAAATAAGAGAGAGAGAGTTCATAAAAATTCTGACAAAACAAATAACTAAAAATAAAAAAAAAACCAATAATAAAAAATCATGTTTATCCGGTGCATGTTACTCTATTTCGTCTCGTAATTCCCAGTACTACGGACTATTGAAAAAAGACCATACGAAGGGGATGGAGGATGATAATGGACTGCTATGAATTGAAGATGACAGAATGATGATCAGGGGAACCAAACGAAGGGAGCCTGAAAGAGTTGATTTGAGACTTCTGATAAGAGTGTTTGATTAATGTATTTGAAGGAACTACTCGGGAGCACGATTAGATGACGTGGTCGGAACGTTACTTTCTGAATTCGTAAGAACGCCTAAAGGAATTTCCCGTGATGGAGACATGAATTCAATCACTGCAGCTGTTATACGTTGACGAGTCAGGTGAGCCTTTGTACCCTAGAAAATCTATAGACAGTGTTCCGGGGCGAAAATAACCTCTGTATGATGATATGTTTGCACCTACCAGTTTGCCCTTAAACATAAATATAATCTATATGTAATAGTCTTCACAAAGACTCATACTCTCATTATGACAGTCCTTACAAGAGATAACCTTAACATTAAATAAGTAATCTTTATTTATCATTTTATCTCGAGTTGATATTTATTCTATGAGAAGGGGCGGAGTTAACTAAAGAGAATAATAGACCATAAAATAATATTCCATAAGGTTTACTATTTAGCAAATTATATATTATTATAATGTAATGTATTATAGTATATATATTAGTTAGTGTGTGATATATTATAATTGTGTTGATGTATGTTGTGATGTGATTATAGTGTAGTGTGTGTTACCATTTATTTCTTAGTTCATTACAAATAAGTATATATAGGTCAGGATTTTGCACTAAATGGTTGATTAAATTATTACTTTTGGTTGAAAATAAGAAATTGTATTATTATATTTAAGGCACCATAACAAGGAACAATAGTGGGAGTAAAGAAGAGCTATATGTTCCTTCAAGGAGAATTAGCTGTGATAAAATCGTGAGATTTCAGGCACTTCGACTCGTTGGTTTCAATCATCCGTAAGAAATGTATGTATAGGCTTTAACCTTTCACCCTTATGCTTATCTTTTGTTCTAAAGTAGATTATACGTAATACTTTTCATTAATTAGATATAGCAAGTTTTTGATCAGTATGAGGCCCTTAAGGTGTGATCAGGTTTTATACGTTAGCACACATTATTTTCTTAGTTATTATCAATGTTTAAGACTTTATTTAGTGTGCCAAAATTTTATATATATCGATATATTAGAGTATTTTCGATATTTTAAATATAAATGATAATTAACATACAATTATTGTAATATTAGTAAATTTATTATTTGTAAATTAGTATAACTATGTCAGTATATTTGGAGGATAAATGGACCCGAGAATATAATTATCATGGTTGTTTTAAGATTATATTCGCATTAAGATAATGAAATTCATCATTGGTACCAATCACGCACAGATTATAAAGGCGATTATAGTTAAATAGAGAGTACCTTTGCACATTCAGGGTGTATGCGAATATGATTATAAATAACATCTAATGGGGTGTTTTAGTAAATGTAATTTACATTTTTGTAACAAAGCTCTTGGCTCACAGAATCTCTGACTTTGCTTCCTCCTCTCTTCTCTTGGTATCTTTATCGGGTAATGTTAAACACCTGGTGGGATTTACCTGTTAATGTTAACAGTTTTTATTCATGTTTAAGTCTAATAGCTAAATTCATTTTTGCTTTCAAAGATTTGTCTGCAATTTACATAGGTTCTCAAGAGCGGTTCATACTATTTAGTCACCATAATTATCCTCCTCTTTCTGCCTGCTTTAACCTCATTAAAAATGTTAATTCCTGCAATTCTCTCTTATGATGCTTCAGAACTGACTAAATGAAGGAGAGAGGGCTGATACATTTGACTCTCCAGGCAGGTTCTTCTATTAAATAAACTGTTTGTGCTTCTAAACTACACTAACCTTGTTAGAAGTGCCTGCGTGATTGGGTGCAGAATTTTATGGAACTTCAATCCTGCCCTTCCTGCAATGGAACGAGCGCTTGAAAAAAGAAAGTGTTGCTGAAGAAGCAGATATACACTTCAGTCAAAAACGAAAACCATTGTATTATCGTCTTCTTAATCACTTTATATTACTCTGTTTCTGTCCTATATAGTTCTTGTGATCTATTCTTAATCAAGAAGATTATATGCAAAATCCTCTAACCAGTATGGCTTATGTAAGGACCATCCGGCTCGACGAGAAAATCTTTTTCTTTGCACTAATATATATAAGGACCTAGACTTTCGATATGAAGTCTGGCAGTACCGAACTGCGTAATTTCGAAAGCTTCTCACCTAAATTCGAGGCTATTACCACCTTTCTAGCACACCTTCTACATGCCTTCAACGTTCCGTTCTTACTAGATCGAGCAGCTTATAATATGATAAGCGTCACTCATTATATCTTGATATAATCTATGTCCATAGGTGAGGTATAGGTGGGTGCGCTGTCCAGATTGTTCATTCTATTTAACTGATCAAAATCTTCATCTATTTTTCTAGTTATGCTCATCATCGATCTGTTATACATGGTATGGTTATCTCCTTCACACTACTTAAGCCCGGATAACTTCAAACACTCTATCATGGACACTTCCATTTGGAAAGACTACTCTTTGACAACAAAGAAATGATGCTAGGGGTAGCCATTGAAGCAAAAAAACTCTGATCTTTCTCGTACCTATAGTTAAGCTAAAGAAAACAAGGATATTTTCAATGCCTCAATAATACACAGTATATTCATCTATTTACTTGAATAATCTTACCACACAACTATATACTTCTTTGAAAACACAACTCTAACCTGTTTTGTTTTAAATTCTTTATATTTTCTTTATTCTCGAGTAGTTTCTTAAGAATATACACATCTAGCTTTCATAAGTTTATCTAGGAATACGTTTCTGAACGCTTTCAGAACTTCCCCCCACACATTTGCTAGCCTCTTGCATTATGGTGTTGTCGTCCTTTGTTAGAGTATGAAATCATATATCATTGGGTTGTTTCACACATATTGCTCTCCTTGATAAAGTGTAGTCTAAGGATTGTCCATCCGTTAACTCTCCTACTCTCACCATCTTCAATCGTACTGAGCCACGAAACTGGTTTGATAAATCACTCTCCATTAATTACTCTTTTGATAAATCATCAAATTTACATTGCCCTACTTTTAGAAATATTAACAATAAAGAATGTATAAGGGAAGATGAATTATCATACACAAAATAGAAGCAAAATTTAAACATGTAAAACAATATACAATTAAAACACGCACTCATTAAGTACTCTTTCTGCTCCGAATCATATACTTTCTACACACTCAACACTATTAACTTAGACTAAAGACTACAAAGTTCATACATGAACGCATACAACATTTGTGCAGTAAAATTATAGAAAACCACTCACTAACTTGACAAAATACTAACTTTGAACATAAAAACCATTATTATTATATGGATTCCTGCAACGATAAGTAGATACGGCTGCTTTTAAAGGCGAAAATTCAGGTGCCAAAATTTGGGCCCAGGTAACATTAAAATTATTAACTAAATCATTTAAAAAATTAAAGCATCTCACGATGGAATTTGGTTATAAGTCATTGTCTATTTAACAACTCACCTGGGATATTATATATATATAATATAATATTAATAAAAAACTTATATAAATAAAATATAAAGTATATATATATAGTAGATAAATATATAATAAATTATTAAATAAATTAAACACAATTTATTTCTATATGCGTGCATAAATAATAAAATTACTAAAAATATAATAGACTATGATAATAATATTAAAAAATTATTGATTGTACATATATAAATAAAAAAATAAAATCAATATTAGTATCAAAATATTATTACTTATAAAAAAAAATTGAAAACACTAAAAAATTTTTTTTTATATAATTATATAATATTATAATAATATTAAGCATAATTAAAAACTTATAAAACAAAGTCTTTTAATAATATGGATAAGACAAAATTTAACCTCCTCTGCGAGCAAAGTGGACAGTTTTTTTTAATACTTCAACAATTTAAATTACAAACATATAAATGTGACAAATGTGTGATGTTAATTTGGACAATTATTATACCTATAAGTTTGGTGGAAATAAAAATTGTTTTGAAGAAAACTTTTATTTAATATATAGAAATAATTATATAATTAATTAGTCCCTACAAAATGTTATTTTACTCTTTATCACTTGCAGTTTATTATTGAGATAACTAAGTAAATTATTTAAACGTTTAACCTTATCATTATTGCTAGCAGGCATTCTATAATTTTAATATAGTTTTTTTATTAAAGATGAGTACTATAAACTAAATTCCTCTGAAATTAATTTTATTATGAATATATAATTGAGGATATAAATGTATGCAATTCCGTGACTTGCAAATACATTTTTTATTACTATTTTATTTAAACCACAAAAAGAGCAAACAAAACAAAATAACAATATCAGGTTTTGATAGCTAACACACGAGACAAAGAAAGAGATTAGGTTTTAAACTCAAACATTCCTTGCGAAAAACGTAATATATTAAATGCTCTGAGAAAGTGATAGATATATTATCTTTTTTTATTGAAGCAAAGTTCAATAATTTATTTCAGCTATTGTTTACGCCCATTCAACTACCCCTATAAATTTTAGTGAAGAGTTTCTCGCTATTTCAAAGACCGGAGGTTAGGAATCCTTTGTTCTGCGATCATCGAAACAAGAAATTTGAATGTGTTATTATGCATTCCAATTTTATGTGCGAAACTCTCAAATATCATAAATAATTCAAAATTTATACTAAAAGTAGCACATTCTGGAAATGATTGTAATATTCCGCATGCCATTCACGATATTCAACAAATTTATTTGCAAGTGATGTTTAAAAAATTATTCGTAAAAAAAATACATTCACGAAATTGGAAAAATATGAACCATCAGTATTAATATCTAAAATAATATAATATATATATATAATTTATATTAATATATATTATATAATATACATTTAGTATTATATATAATATATATAATATAATATATATAATTAATATATATAGTTTATGTAAGGTCTATATGTGTGCGTGTGTGTGGTAGGTTTGTTCGCAGGTGTGTATGCATGTATGTGCGCGTGTGTATGTATGCAACTTTTGGCTAAGCTTATTATCGTGATTTATTTATCTGTTTTGAATTAATTTATTTAAATAAATTTATTTCAGACCTAAGAAGAAAAAGAAAAAGGAGAAGAAGCCATTATAATTATTAATGCTTGAGGTCCATTTTTGAAAACTTTATTTATATTGTATGGGCGGGTCCAATGGACTTTGATTGGAATTTTCTATAGACTTTAATTTGAGCATAATTTTCTTATATTTTTTATGGAATTTACATCAAACGATAAATAAGATTCATTATTTAGCGATCTCTGAAACGTTCATGTTGAGCATTTTCTATTTCATATTCTCTTGTGTTCTATTGGCATTTGAAAATTTTGGAATGTCTTTCCACATTTGAAATGAATCAAAAACTATTCGCTAAAATGGCTTGCAACTTGTGCTGTACAAAGATGGTTTCTATTATCTAAAATCTTTTAGCATGGATATTTGATTCCAGCTTCTAAAACCTAAGCGCATGAAATTTCCTACTAATTTTGCTTGTCATTAATGTTCATTGACGATAACTTTTTTCCTATTCGTCCGAACAATATGAAATTATCAGAGGATGCATAATTTAGCAAGGTAGACGTTTTTTTATTAAAATAATTTTTAGTATACTTAACCTAATTGCCTCTGGGCACTAGAGTAAATTGAAAAAAAAAATCCTCCCGTGTTCAGTCATATTTAAAATGGTTTGGTAAATAAAACTTGATCTAAATATAAAAGACGCCTCTCTCCCAATTACACATGCTCTAAAAATTTCGCATTGTTTGGAAGAATTGTAAAATATTATCGAAAAAAAATATATATATGTAAAAAATTACCTCTATTTGGGTAATTTGTGATAACTTTTTTTTTGAAGGTAGATATCAAAACTCCATAAGTTATTTTAGATGATAGCTCAAGTTTCAAGTAACTTCAACAAAATATTTTTGCTCTCTAATAAAAATTGCCAAAGTCTTTGATATTGTTTAAAATAAAAATAAAATGCAAACGGAAGAAACACAGAAAAAGGCTCAAAATGGACGATTTAAACTGTTTAAAAAACTATGCATTTTTTTAATATATAAATGACACAGATTGGATGAAAATTACAATATTTTTTTTTTTTGCAAATTTGCAACTATTGCAATTTTAAGACTAAACTTTTCCTTTTAGTAAGAGAAAATAATCAAATATTTAGAACCTAGGATAAAATTTTAAATTTTAAATAAAATTAAAAAATCAAAGATTTATTGATTTTCCTTTTCTTCTTTCGGAGGGATGGATAATAAAATTTATCTTGTATTATCACATATCTTAAAAGCGATCATAGTTACTAACATATGGCAACATTTCTGCACCTAAAATCTGTTAGTGAAACATTGTATAATATGATTTACATAATAATAATAATAATAATAATAATAATAATAATAATAATAATAATAATAATAATAATAATAATAATAATAATAATAATAATAATAATTATAATAATAATAATAATAATAATAATAATAATAATAATAAAATAATAATAATAATAATGCTATTTTCAGTTTTTTTTAAACAATTATTTTAGTCAATTAATTATGCGAGTAGGTTGTTACACGGCACCCTTCGCGCGCATTAGTAGCGGTCGCTTCAGAGAGCGGTCCGCAATGCATCCACGGCAGCCTGGATGAAAAATTAATTTAACTACAAGATAAAAAAAATTTGAAAATGAAAAAAATCTCAATTAAGATATATATATAAATATATAGTATATATATTAATATATATTTAAAATTCTTTATTTAATCATTTTTCAATTAAGACTTTTTTGTTCAAGATTGATGTAATTACTTTTAATAATAGGATCCAAAGAAAAACGAAAGTTAGTTGATTGCAAGTATCCTTAATAACTATTCAGAGTGCTTTAAGCAAAATTGCAAAAGTATAATCTTAATATTAGCTCTCCCGAAGCTTATAGCAGTTTTCGATATTTTGTATATTATTTATTAAAATTAGTCATTATTCATAGTTATTAAAAAAATTAAGGAGAGTTTTAATAATAATAATCATAAGAAAAATAATAGAAAAGGTACGATATAAGTACCACGTTGGAGTACCATATCCTAAGAGACTAACCTATTAATTAATGGTGTTTTTTATGTATCCTAAAGTTTAGTTAGTCTTAGTGGTAAATATATTTATCAATATTAATTTGGTATGAGAGTTAAGGTATTTCGGTATTATGCATCATTGCCTAACCATTACATTACAGTGATTCCTAACAAGAAAATTAAATATATCCTTAAGCCACAATAAGCTTAGAGAGCTCGAATGCCAGCCATCATTGAGTCTCTTAGGTTATCAATTTACAAGACATAAGATCTTGAATAGATCTTGTTATTTATTTTTTTGATGCCTGTGTTGTGTGTTCTCTGCTTACCACCCTGTAATCAATTATACCAATTATAAAATTCAAATTAAATTTGAGATGGGTGGAGAGTTATATATACCCATTTAAAATCATTATTCATTTTCTTTTAATCAAAAAAATTCAATATTGTTCAAAAACTTCAAATCTTATAGATTTTGATAGATTTTCGGTCAAACTTCTATTAAAATTTTTAATGTTTTTTTTTTTTGGTTTATACTTAATAGACTTTTCAAAATTCAGATCAAATAATTTGGCCTGGTGTTATTTATAAGTCATATCTTATAAATAATTCAATTATTTTTCATCTTTTATTTTCAAGTTTCATTTTAATAAATTGTACCTTGGTCATTCTATAGTTGACCAAATTTGTCAGATATGATTATTAAAGTGTGTTCTACGACGCCTCCAACGATGATAATATTCATAGTAGTTAAAGGCTTCTGGGCTTCATAGATAGAGTTTGTTATATAGTAATAAAATCTAAGCCTATAGTTCTTAAAGCCAGTTTACGGATGCCCTCCAGTGGCATTTCTTAAGGTGAGTATATATGATCTTTAGTACATAACATAAGAAGAGATAATTGGTCTACATTCCAGAATTATATATCCTAATAATTAATACTTAAGATAAAAGATGCAGTAATTATAATACGTAAATGGATCTCGTAGAGGAAGTAGGTCTTTGTAATAAGATTTTGAACAATTAAGCGCACTCTATCATAGTAATTACACAACCTTTATAATAGAGTTATCACATGCGGTATTGAACTTATTACTCAACTCATTTCATTGATAATTTCATATTATAAAAGTTGAAGATTGTTTATCTGTATTACCAAAATTTCAGATATATAATACATAATACAGACCTCATGATTTTAAATTATCTATAAAAAATTAAGTGAATTAAAATCTATTTAAAGGGGAATGCAAAATATCCAATACCTACTCCCAAAATACTTTAGCTTACTCATACTAATTAAAGTGAATAATCGTCTTAAGAGCTATAAGTATTGTGGTTTCTTTTTGAGGGCATTAAACTGATAAAGTATTGCTTATAATAACAATTCATTTATCAAAATTTAAAGAGTTCTCAATATAGATTTACAGAAAAATTATAAGTGAAACACATCATTAAACATCAATTGCATTAAATAAAAATAAATTAAAAGGCGATAATGCGTTACTGC
>JABUQX010115145.1:7500-30577 GCA_015478945.1 Trachelipus rathkii
ATAATACTAATATAGTATAATATAATACAGTAATAAGACGCATAATCCAATCTAGAGTGTCCCATTCAACCCATAAAAATTAGAATTAAGAATTAATTTTTAATAATATAATAAGTTAGAGATGAATATTAATTATAATTAGAGAAGCCACATGGGCCTGACCTAGACTGTGTCCAGTCAACCAATAAGTTAATAATTAAGAAGCCGCAAATAATTGAGAAGCCGCATTTGGTCCCTCTAGAATGTCCCAAAGTTAATCCAACTCCTATAATTAATAAATCAAGACACTAATATCTTCAAAAGCAGCATGGCGCCTATCTTAGACTTCCCTGTCCAACCCCATAATAATTAAGAATTAATAATTTAAGAAGCCTGCATAACCCTCGTAGAATGTCCGCAGTTAACCCATAAAATTATAAGCAATAATACTTAAAAGAAGGCCCGCGCAATGGTCAACTTTAGACCCTGTTCCCAGACACAAACAATAAAAATTTGAATAATTAAGAAGCCGCCCATTGGCTCCTCGTAGCAATGTCCCAGTCAACCCATAATAAATAATAAATAAGAATAATACTTAAGAAGCCGTATAGGTCTACATAGACTGTCCCAGTCAACCAATAAAAATTAATACTTAAAAATAATAATTAAGAAACCCGCATTGACCCCTCTAGAATGCTCCCCAGTCAACTTCATAATAAATAACAATAATACTTAAAAAGCCGCATGGTCTTTTTAGGACTGTCCCAGTCAACCAATAAAAATTAATAATTAAGAAGCCTCATTGGCCACCTTCTAAGAATGTCCCATGTTCAACTCATAATAAATAATAAATAACGATTCCAATGCTTCGCACCAGCTACCAGACCTCTATGAGAATGAGTGTTGTCCCACTGATCACCCTTCTGATACTAATGAAGGTGACAGTGATAATTACGAGGGGATATCATCAATTTCTCAACGTTTCAACCAGGATGAGTTAAATGACCTCATCAGAGATCTCAACCTGTCAAAAGAAGCGTCTCAATTACTGGCTTCCAAGTTGAACGACAAAACTTTCCTGGAACAAGGAACCAAAATTACCTTTTACCATACAAGAGAAATGGGTCCGCTATCGTTCTTTTCACAAGATGACAATCTTGTATTTTGCCACGAAATTAAAGGACATGGAAGAAAGGGTTTTCATCAATATTGTCCAGATGATTGGCGCCTATTTTATTGACAGGTTAAAGCGGTTTAAAATGTGTTCTTCTACACAATGGGAACAAATATGATTCAATACTAATTGCTCACTCAACGAAAATGAAAGAATATAACACCATAACTTTGGTCTTGGAGAAGATAAGGTATCATGAACATCAATTGGTGATTTACGTCGACTTAAAAATGATCAACTTTCTCCTTGGACAGCAAAGTGGCCACACAGAGTCGACACACACCACTTGGTTAGAAAAGAGTGGCCTAACAGAGAGAACATGAACATTGGGGAAAAGAATATCATTGAAATTCGAGATAGAATGTCATTATCGACCGCTTAGTTAAAAATCATCCTTCTTCCACTTCATATCAAGTAGGGCTTTATAAAGCAGTTTGTAAAGGCTCTTGATAGAAACGGATCATGCTTTGAATATATAGGGAAAAAATAAAGCTGAAATATTTGACTGCCCACAAAAAACAAAACTAATTAATGATCCTGCTTTCGTAAATTAGATGAATGAGGCTGAGCGAAAAGCCTGAACTTCATTTGTTGTAGTTCTTCAAAATTTTCTGAGCAAATGCAAAGCTGAAAACTATGTTGAACTGGAAAACGAGATGCTTAACATTTTCAAATCCCTTAAGTGTAACATGAGTATTAAGGTGCACTATTTACACAGCCACCACCTAGACCGTTTTCTGAAAATTTAGGACACACCAGGGAGGGACATGGTGAAACTACATTTTCACCAGAGAGGTGTAGAGGAAGGACACGCTCATACAGAGCGCTTCATATTGCGATGGGTAGATTATAGACCCATAAATGATTTTGACGTTGTATTCGACTTGGGCTTGTGAGGTTATATAAGATAGTGACTTAGTTGGATATGTCAGTGCAAGGCCGAGAAGTAGAATGAAGACGTGGGCATGAGTGAGGATGACTAGTTGAGTTGATATGTATTGACCGTTTTTTTATTCATCTTATTCTATAGTGATTAATGTTAAGTTCATTGTAAATTAATGATTTAGTGGGTATAAATAGCCATGGATGATTCTCGATAAGTTTTCTTTTAGTTATTTATAGTGCATCACCACTAGGCATTGACTGAACTAAATTCGTTGTGTAGCGTATAGTTCTAGATAGGCTATTCAGGCTATTTAATGAATGATGAAGCGTGTGAGGGCAATTAGATCTAAGTGGCGCATACTCTCGCGCACTTTTGCAGGGCAATGAGAGTTCATCATGAGATCAGCTCCAAGAATACTCTTCACAATAATTCATGTGTTGCCCAACGCGTGTAATCGTGTAACGCAATATTACGTCGCGACGTACAGGTCAGAACTCGGAGACCAGTGCTATGGTGTACACAGCGATCATGTTAACTGAAAGGGTACTTCGTATAGTACAGGTATATAGCAGACGAAAGTTCTTTCTGTTGTGCTCGCTCGTGATTAGCTTCGAGTTGTAACAACGTATGCTTTCTCGTGGATGTTGATAACTGTTCTATATGATAGTTGCGTCTCTGTATGTAGACCATTCAAAGTGATAGTATGATTAAGATTAAGTATCATGTTATTTAGCCATTCCAGAGTAATCGAACACCTAACTCATGGGAAACCAATAGTCGCCGAAAAAATGAGGGAAGATACTGATATGAAGTTGAATGCTCGCCCGGCTCGCGAGATACCGCGAGCTGGTTGGGATCCTCGTATGCCTTGTCAGAAATATGTTGTGCAACGACTATGATATATACGTGCTAAGGATGGTACTTTTGCCGTGGGTTACACCCAACGGGGACACTTTCACATTCGGATCGTGACTTGATTTACAGTCTGGAGGTCTTAGAGAGATGAATGGGTGGTGTGAAGGAAAAGCAAACACACATTCAAGCGCAGTCTTCTAATGAAGATAAAGTTAGTTGATGACATTGCTATCGCGCATATATCTAATGATATTTTAGAGTAATATCGTGTATATGAGATGACAGTTTGTTCAGCTTTCTATGCCAGAATCGCTAAGAGAAGCCTTCTGTGCCATCGTAGGATATTCGTACAATCCCTGAATTCTCCTAAATAATATTATTGTTAACTTTTTGATATTAAATATCAAAGTTAATGATAATCCGGAGTACACTTGTTGTCTATAGGTCGATACCCATGTACAGCTCCACACCCGATAATGATGTCTATTGCGTTAAATAGACTTACTAGAATCCTACTACTGCGCGCAAGAAGTTGTTATTATAGGAGGTCTTAATTGGTTAAAGCACCAAGCTCAATATACAGTCTTATTGAATTGTGTCTCTGTATTGGCGTAATCATTTGTGAATCGATTGAAGTGATAAAGGAATTAAAGCAGAACCTTTTGCCATCATGGTACACACACGTTTTAATTTACAGAAAAACACATAATACAACAAAAGCAATCTAAGTAAACTCTCTAATGATAAGAATAAGACAGACAATATGAACCATTTCTGCTTGAAAATATGAACTTTTATTTTCAAAACTTCATCAAATGGCAAAAGACTTGATATATGAGGAGAAAAATGTGTCTGACTGCAGTTAATCGACTCATTATTAGCTACCGGAGTGGGTCACTCGCATTAAATCGTGCAAAATAACCTCAGAAACAACTAGTTTAAGCTATACTTACATAACCGAGGAAAACTTTCTTCCTGCTTCCTCATATCAAGGATATCTCCTTACAAGTTAATGTGGTCACCTATGGCGGTGCACCAATTCGCATGGGTCGGCCGAATCTGACTTGTAGTAGCGTCGAGGATATAGTTGTAGGTTACTACGAAGTGCACTAAATTAGAACAAGATAGGAGCGATACCAGCACAGTTTTATAAACCCACAGTAAATGTATATGAAAATTTCTCACTGAGCATAAGCAACAACAACAGATGAGCGCATGTTAGTATTGAAAGTTCTTTAAATAACATTTTAGCACTGTATACATGCTAATAAGCGCAAAGATTAACGATTAGACAAGAAGTCAATGATTTAGCATTTAGACATCACTGAGGAAACAGCATATCTTAGATAAAGTTAAAAGTATTATTAAGTTTCTTTAGATTGATATTAATTATGTAATGTCTACCCGTAAAATTAACATGAATCTTTGTATAATCTTCAAGTCTTTTGTATAAAAAACATAGCTTTACTTGCATTTCGTTAGAATCGAAATATTAAAGATGTTTCTACAGACGAACAGCCAGTCAGACCTGTGATAATATAATAGTAAATAATTGCCGGTCATACTTACTATGCTAAGTATTTTTTAATTAGAAATAAGAGTTTTAAGAGAAAAAACTTATGGGAGAGGAAACTTATTCCCATGATACAGGAGCGTTTGGAAAGTCAAATATCAAAATTTTCCACATTTGTTTGTATTATTTTTCTATGTGAATTTATGTGAGATATAAGATATGCCGTCTGATACATCATGTGTATATTATTGTTTTAAAAATTCTACCAGTGTATTGTTTTATCGAAAATCTTATTAAATCTATATATCCACTGATAGGAAAAATTTGTTCAATTCACAGTCAAGAAAATTCGTCATTCCATGTTCCGCGGCTAATTAATGTTTTTTATTTCTAATAGTAGTAATTCATCCGGAGAATATAATTCACAAGAACGGTATTTTCTTTTGTTGTCTAGTCACTGGTGCGAAGACAGTTCTCTCGCCAGAGATTGTTCAGTTGAGTCAGGTCAAATGATAAATTGAGTCGCCGAATTCCAGCGGATCAGCGGGAAGGCCGAGCAGACCTGAGAAGAAGCACGAAACCAAGATCGCTGGGTTATAAGATGAGAATGTGTTTGTTTTAGCAATGAAAATTGATTGTTTGAATTTAGCAAGATAAAGTTGTTCTAGTATTTCGATCTCACGAAAGACGTATTCTCGAACAATTTGTTCTGATAAAATTAGTTGGCAGAAGCGCTTTAGTTCGCTGGATATATCAGAGCTCTCTCGACTAGATATGACTGTTCGGTGTAGCTGCGAAGAGCGAGTCCAGCCGAAAGAGACATGCCTGCACGGACCGGATCGGCTTGAAGGAAGTCGCCGAAGCCGAAGCCGGGAATGCCTTTGTGGGCGCAGCCGCGCAGCAAGCCGCGGTCGGCATTGCCTTTGCTGGCGCAAGCCTGTGCAGAGCAGCCGGTGCGGCACAGTCGGAGCGGATCCTGGGTAGGAACTTTTTTCAAAAAAATATATTTTTTAGGTGAAAAATGTTGTCGAATGCTAAATTTTTTTCAATAGTGCAGACTCTCTCAGTCGATCCGGATGCGGAATCCTGAGTAGGAGTAGGAGCCAGATTTTATTTTTCGGAATTTTTTTTTTTAGGTGAAATTTTTTTTTTTGTCAAGAAGACGTTATCAAAATTTTTCTTTTCAATAGTGCAGAAACCTTAAGACGAAAATCCGGATCCGGATCCGAAGGCGAAGCCACCACCTAGCCGAATGATGGCCAAGGACGAAGCCGAGCCCGAAGCCGAAGCCGAAGCAAAGCCGAGCCAAAGCGAAGTTCACGCCGGACGCCGAGACTGCGCTGAGCCTGATACGGAGCCGAACCGGATCCTGGGTATAAATTTTTTTGCAGAATATTTTTTTGGCGAAAAAGATTAATGACAGAAGACGTGGCTGACTAATTTTCCAAATAGTGGGAGCAGAAAACCTTAGTCGATCCGGAGCCGAGGCGCCGAAGCCGAGTCGGAGCCGGAGCCATAGCCGGATTCTTGTTATGAAATTTTTAAGAAATATTTTTTGGGGAAAATTTAATGCCAGAAGAGGTGGTTGAACAAATTTTCAAATTAACAGAAACGTTAAGTGGATCCCAAAAACAGTCGAAGCCGAAGTCGGGAGCCAGGAAGCGTAACGCCGGATTCTTGGTTATGAATTTTTGTTGTTTCAAGCAGTTCTGATTAGGTGAGAAATGTAATGCCCGATAACATGCCTGAACAATTTTTCAAATATTACAGGAAACCTTAGTCGGATACAGAGCCGAAGCCGTAGTCGGAACAGGATATCCTGTAAATTATTTTCAAAGAATATTTTTTAGGTGAAAATTTATTGCCAAAGACGTGCTGAAGCAATTTTTCAATAGTCCAGATCGCTTTAGTCGGATCCCGAATGGCGGGCATTCGGAGCGTAGCTGGAGCCGAAAGCATGAAAAACTTTTTTTCGAAGATATTTTAGGTGAAATATTTATTGCCACAACTACGTGCTGATACAATTTTTCAAATAGTGGGCAGAAACCTTAGGCGGCGATTCGGAGCCGGAGCCAAGTAAATAAATTATTATTTTTCTTTAAGTTGTAGGGAGAAATGCTATTATATATGAATTGATCATTTTAAAAAGAATATTCTATAATATATAATATATATATTATTAGTTATATTATATTATATTATTATATGATATATATGTATATATATGATATATATATATATATATTATATATATATATATATTTATATATTATATATATATATATATATATAATTATATATATATATTTATAATAATATATATATATATTAATAATAATATATCTATACTAATATAATATATATATAATAATTATATAAATATTATATATATAGTTATATATATATACTATAATTATTTATATATACTATATTTTATCATATATATATATATATATATATATATATATATTTTATATATATATATATATATATAATAATATATATATATAATATATATAATATATCTATATATATATATATATAGTACTAGATTAAATAATAATATATATAGTCTATATATGTATATATCTTTTATATATATATTATTATATATATATATATATATATATATATATATATATATATATATATATACTATTATATATATATAATATTTATATATATTTATATATATTATAGTATATGTATATATATATATATCTATATAGTAATGATATATCACTATAATATATATATAATAAATATAGTATATCGGTATCAATATATATATTATATATGTAATATTATATTATATATATATATATATTAATATATATATATATATGATATTGAGACGTCACCTTATTTTTGGTCATCACCACCGGATAGTAGACATCAATCATTAAAACCTTTTATAAAAAGGCCGATAATTATAAATATCGCAGTGTTAATGAAAGTTGCGCTAAGTAATTAATCACAAGTGATAATATTTTTTAATATTTTTTTAAAATAATAGGTTCTTGAGTGTAATAAACTAGTTAATTTATAATTTCTCATGAATAATTGTTTAGATGAAAAATCTTATTTACAAGAAAACGTACTGAAGACAATTTTTCAAAACAGTGCAGAAACGTCTTAGTCGGATCCGCGATCCGAAGAGTCGAAGCCGAAGTCGGCAGCCGAAGTCCGGAGCCAAAGCCGGAGCCGGACGCCGCAGCCGGCGACGGAGCATAGTGAGCCGGAGAGCTAGGATCCTGGTAGCGAGGGACCTTTTTTACTATTTTTTAGGGTGAAAAATTTATTACCAGAAGAAGTGCTTGAATATTTTTCAAATAGTGCAGATCCTAGTCGGATGCCGGATCGGAGTCGGATCCGGGTCGGAGGGCGCCAAGAAGGGTTTTATGGGATTTGTTTTTTTTTTTTTTTTTTTTTTTTTGAAAAAATAGTTTTTTTAGTGAAATTTTTTTTTGTCAGATGTTCTTTGAACAATTTTTCAAAAAATAGTGGCAGATGGAGCCAGCACCGATACCGGATCCGGATCCGAAGTCCGAGGAGGCGAAGCCGAAGCCGGAGCCGGAGGCCGAGCCGGAGGCCGGAGCCGCGCGAAGCCGATGACCCCGCCGGAGCCGTGCGCCGGAGCCGGATCCTGGGGTAATGAAATTTTTCAAGAAATATTTTTTTAGTGAAAAAATTTTAATTGCCAGAAGACATGCTAAATAATTTTCAAATTAGGGCAGAAACCATTAGGTGCGGACTCCCGGAGCCGAAGCCAAAAGCCCGAAGCCGAAGACGGCGAGCCAGAGCGGAGAACGGAGCCACCGGAGCGCAGAAGCCGGAGCCGGAGCCCGATGCCCTCAGGAGTAACAAACTTTGAATGATTTTTTTTATTAAGATATTTTTTTTTTTTTGGAAAATTTAAATTTTTTGATAGACGCGCTGAACCATTTTGAAAAGTGCAGAAACGTTATTCGAATCCGGAGCCGGAAGCCCCCAAGTTGGAGGCGGAGCGTAGCCGGATTCTTGGTATGTAATTTTTTTTCAAGAAATATTTTTATTAGGTGAAAAATGTAATGCCAGAGAAACATGCTGAACAATTTTCAAATATTACGAACCTTAGTCGATACAGAGGCCGAGCCCGTAGTCGGAACAAGGTCCTGGGTATAAATTATTTTCAAAGAAAATATTTTTTAGGTGAAGAAATTTTAGTCATAGAGGTAGACGTTGTGGCTGAAGCAATTTTCCAATAGTCCCAGAATCCTTTTGTTGGTTCAAACTTATATAATTTTAATGGAATTAAATAAACTAATAAATATTAACTGATAACGAATCTGTTGATTAACATGAAGATTGATTATTACAAAACTTATATTTTAATTGCTGTTTCACAATAGAAGAAGGGGATATAATTAAGAAACAGAAAACTAAACACCTTTTGTGATTATAACCTGCTTTCTTATATGAATTGTATCGGGGGAAAAGTGAGTGATTTAATCCAATGCCCATATAATTGTATGACCTCACCCCACGTCGTTACCTATATATATACTGATATATATTTTTAAGTATATTATATATAATGTGATCTATATATATATATTTACTATCATAGTATTATATATTATATATAGCTAATATATTATACTATAAGTATATATATATAAATACACAGGAGCAACCAAATAAAGTCAAGCAACGCCGACATCAGGCAATCTATATTTGGTTGCAACAATGTCCCCACATACATCCTTATACAAAAAAAATACTTCAATCTCCGCTTGCCATGGGCTAAAACCACCTGACAACAGCGCGCTCTTTAAACTATATGTTTAGGAGTCTCTACTCCGCTTACTCCCATAAGGCCCTCCCAGAAAAAAAGGCGATTTCGGAACAGTTTTTCAAGTCTCCTTCTTCGATATCACTGTTCTTTATAAACTTGGGTACTGTATTTTAAATCCCATAATGGGTGCTTGGAACGCGCTGCTTGGGACTACACGGCATTCTGCTGAGGTGTTCCTGGGTTACAGGAGCAACGCAACCAAAGTCAAGCAACGCCAACATGTACACAATATGCTTGTTGCGACAATTTGCAATAATTAAGAATAATAAAAATTTCACTCTCGTGCTATTATGGGTTACCTTTTGCGATACCCATACGCAACAGTGTCGCTTGATAAGCTATGTTACAGGAGGCTCAAACCACTAACTCCGATCAATCTCTCCGCAGAAAAATAAGGAACATCTTACGTTGAACAGGAGGTAAGTTTTTCATTGATCTTACTGCTTTCAATTGGTCCTGGTTTACGAACTCGGTACTTATTAAATCCACGAGGTTTTTGGAACACTTACGGGGTAGCACGGCATTTTCTGTTCGGATGCTCCTGTGTTACAGGGAGGCAGGCAATCAAAGTGTCAAGTATTGATAAGGAACGCCAAAATGGGCAACATCATGCTTTTTTTGCACCAAATTTGGCAATAGTAAGACGAAGAAAAATTTCACTGCGCGGCCAGTCCTCGAACCCATCGACACAACAGTGGGCGCGGGCTGGCTCCGTTAGAACTGGTGATCAATGTACTAGGAGGCCTTACACTATTTCGATTCCACGCTTTCTTAGAAAAAGAGAGGTATCTCGGACAGTTTTCTCAAATATCGTTGCTTCGATACCAGAAGCTTGAATACTCGGTAAATTATGGAGAATCGACCGGGAGGGTGGTTGGAGACGACTCCCTGCCTGGGGATTTTAATGCGTATGCAATTTCTTTTCTGGAAATCATCTTCGCGATGCTGGGTTTAAATTGAGGCGTCAACTAGACATCCGGTGCTAGCAAACGTCAAAGAACCTGTGCGAAATGGGTACAGACATGACTTGTTTGCGACAAATTTGGCAATAATTAGATGAAAAAAAATTTTCAAATCCGCCAAGAACTCGAACGCATGCGACAACAATCACGTTCGAAAAAATGTACAAGGATGCTCCTCACTTAGTCCCGATCCATCTCTCTCCAGAAAAAAAGCGAGGAAGAATGCGAGAAGTTTTTTCGATATACTCTCGCTTCTTGCTGTTGTCGAGTATCAGGCTGCTTTTTAGGACACAGATCTCGGTCGGTTCGGATTGTATTTGCGACATGTATCACAGCGCATACTTACTGGAGATATAATGAGGTGCATATCGACTTGGGCGTAACCTGTATGGCTGGGCTAAAATACACGCAGTTTCTTAAGTGTCCTGTAGCTTGCGAGTCAGTGTGCGCAGAGGGTCAGTGGGTGTAGGTACTAATTTGTGATAATATTGCGAAGTTCGAATCGGAGGTGCGAGTGTAAGGGATTTCGAGATTGCTTCCGCAGTACTGAAGTTGTAGATATCACGCAGGCATGAGGTTCGAAGGGAGTGGCTTGACCATCCATATAGACATTTGGGCGGGCCCAGACTGGTAATACGCACGTTAGTTACACTTGAGAAGAGCTAAGTACGATTCTGTGTAGTACCTGTTACTCAGGCGGTCCTATAGCAATATGATCGACTAGGAACAGTTGTGGGCTGTGTGGGTGTCCACCAGGATGGGGCTCTTGCTGTTAAGTGTAGTGACTGTCATTGAACCGCTGGTGTAGTAGTTCGGGTGGGCTCATTGAAGGCGATTGATGGGTGGATGAGTGATATTTCTTGTATATGCTCTTTCAAGGCATCGAACTTCGATCCTCTCGGATGGCTGATTACGGGCCTTTAAAGACGAGTATGAGGGGAGACTGGTTCAGATGGAAACCAGGGTTGGCCGGGTAAGCCCACAATAACTAGTCGGGTTGTTCTACTCTGGGTATACCTGCGTTCCCTGTTTTGGGTTAGCTTACTCTTGTGGGCTGGCTCAACAGTTGTTAAGGACAATTTATTGATGTGCTTGGATCTTTTGGCTGTGTGCTGCGATCGGTAGGCGCATCGGCCGCTCGTGGTCCAGAGGCGTCAACCGACCGAATGAGGTGGTAGTGTGACGTTGCAGTTGTAGTATGGCGGATGGGGGGGAATACGCCGGCGTTACTTGAGTCAGTCAAATCTTCGTGATTGTGTCTGGACATGCGTGATGTTGTAACTGTCAGTATGCGCGCGTTGAGTGTAACGAGGTGCCTCCTCTGAAACGGCTTCTTCGATGATTCGGGCGCGTAACATAGACGAACTGGGGCAGGAAAAAGGGCTGCTACAATTAGCGCGAACTTGTTGCTTTGCGGGACCGCTTAGCTTGTTATGTCCTATGGCATCGTGGTGAGACCAGTGTCTGGTCTCAGCATCGATAGCGTTCTATCGTCGACCTGTGTCGCACGACAGTACAGATGTCGGTGGTCGTCTTGAGTTTTAGCAGTGCGTTCCTGGCGTGGGCAGACGGTGAGACGTGGGCTTCCTGGTAGTATGTGAAATGCTTCAGTGCTGGTATCCTCACCGTCAAGCTTGACGTTTCGGAAACCCCCGTCATAGCCGGCGGGTCCCGGTTTTTTATGTGGTTTCGTTGCGTGAGCAGGTCTGTGCAATACTTCTTTGTAAAAGGGAGGTGATATAAAGAACAATCAAAATTGAAAAGAAATATACGATTAGTGGTAAACTGCAAAAAGAGTCCTCGTGGAATAAGTGATTGAGGGTGGTGGGCATGATGCAAAGCATTTTGTTTGGTGTAGGCATTCATTAACAATCCTGGTCGGATGTGCCCTCGGCAAAACACTCATGCGATGCACACACCCTCATGCACTGTTAATTTCCGCCTACTCTTTGGTAAGCCACTATACAGTATATCTTTTCAAGTCTGAAATTCTCTATCACCCTTGGTTACTATCGAAGTATTCATATCTTGCGCAGTGTGTTACCTGTTTTGTCTGGCTCCCGCGGGATTTTTTCTTGTGGGCAACTACCTTGCCCTTTTGCACAATGATCTGCTGACCAATTATGTGCCCCCGAATTCACTGTTTCGTTTCTCCGTCCTGATCTCCCTTAGGTCCGCACTTACTTGTTGACGTTTACCATTTTTCCCTTAAATAATTTGTTTTCTTCAGCTCTCTCCTTTGGTTAGGCCTTCTCGATAACTCATCATACGTTTAACTCAAATGCACCAAAAACTTTATTTGCGGTACCTTTTGAGTACCCTACTTGAACGTATTCTTTTCATTTGATTCTCATTATATAAACCTTTCTATAAACTAATATGCCAATTCGACTAACACTAAAATTCTTTCCTTTTGTGTTCTTTTTTTGTCTTTTTCACTTGATGTCGTTCAAATTCTTTGTAGCAAGAGTTGTCATCGCCCGCTGGATCCGCTCCTTAAAACTCTTATCCTGTCGCGCATCAATTTCTACAATCTTTTCATCCATTTGTCTTGAGCGGCACTGCATACTGCTGACTTTCTTTGTTCCTTTACCAATATTCTTAGTGTTATAGCTAGGCAACCATGCTGCTCGGGTCGTTCTCTTATAAAACTAAACTATCTTTTTGCTTTACGTTTATGTGGTGCAGTGGAGCTACTCTTCCACATAATACTTGATCTCATGTTCTTGGTGTGGCACTAGAACCTTTCCCAATTAATATGTCTGTAACTTCCTAAGAAGTATCATTAAACCTCACTCATAGTGAATTTGACGTCACAAAGCACTAGGGAGCTATCATGACACTACACGACATCCTTATAGAGTGTCATCAGGACAATCATCCAGTATACTCTACTCGCACTAATATTGGTATATCATTGTGACGGTGTGCCTTCCCATCACAGATAAAATATGATATACACGATGGCTCAATTCTCCTCAGTCACTTACCATTGCCGTCAACTGTGACTAATCAACTTTTTCTCCTCTCATTCACAACGTGTCTAACGCTATTTTTTTGCTCGTCCGTGACACATGTTTATGAGGATCTTCTCGGGCAACAGTACTCTGGGGCTTGTTGGTGGATCTCGCGCACTACGGGTGGAATTATTCTGGGTCTTCCGTTGTCGTGTGTTCGCTAATTATATGTGTTTCCTTCGGCTATGGTTTTTAATGTTGCAGACTAGACCGGTTCTTCCTACCCACTTATCTTTTCAACTCTATCCTTTCTGCGCCTACTTGAACAGTTAATTTGCTGGACGGCGTACGCCTACTCTCTGATTCTCAGATGAATCTTCTTCAGCACTCTCCACATTGGGGAATAACAACTCCTTCTGATAGTTGTCCCGTCCTGTACATTACTAGAACAATGACACACAGTCTCTTTCCATGTGAGATTTGGCTGGTATGGGGTTAATGCCCATCAAGATTTCCCATTATAAAGAATCATAACGACCGTCTGGCAGCAGCTGCTGACTGGTCGGTTCTTACCCACAAATAAGGGTTATCTAGTTACCAACTTGCGCAGCGGAACTTCCGCTCACCGTACTGTCTAGCCAATCAGCCTAGTCGCATCGTGTCCCTGTTAAACTCTTGTTGGTATCGTAGTTTCTCACGTGACTACCACAGGACTTAACTCACTATCTCGAGAATTTGGCACGCGAAATCCATTCATTGCTCCCCAATATGGTAATCGGGTGTGGTGCGAATATTCCATTCTGCGTCGCTAACGCATGACATATATCCGCAGGGAAGATGGTTCTTCGACCTGAGTTTCTCAGGACTTTTCTTCCTTTTCAAAATCGACCGGACGCTGCGTGTGTTTTCCCATACTTCCTTTGCTTAATTATTAGTAACTTTTATAGATTTTTGCCTGCCACCATTAAAGATGTAAGGGGGATGCTCTACAATCAGCCTGTGGTACCCGCTCAAGTGGCCCTGTCCTTTGGCCATCTGGAGCAGGTGGAACTAGTCTGGCTACTTTGTTCACTGCTGCTAATATCGACGGTTGATTCCACGTCTGTCGTGCTCCGTTGTTTTGTTCTTGCTCCTTACTCATAGGTTCGTGGATGTGTGTTGCTTGTTTTTATGCTGGCTGTGGTTATCTCTTTGTCTTTTGCTGGTTCATGTTATCTTTTCTCCTTTTTTTCCCTCGGGCTCCTTTGTGTTATTTATTTTATGGGGGCCCGCCCCTTCTCGTGTGCGGGTTTTTCAGTTGCGCTGTCGTTTTCCTCACGTCTTGCGCACCTTCTTCTCTTCCTTGCTCGTCCTCTCCTCCTTTTGTCTTTCGCCCATCCCTTTTCCCCATCCCGTTTTCTCCTTCCTCAGTAGTGCTCTTTTTTACCCTCTTCGTCCTTTTTCCCATTCCTCACCTTTCCACGACATTCTTTCACCTTTCTCTGCCTTTCACCGTTCACCCCAGCTCCGCACGGCTCGTTGCCACACAATTTTTCTTTGGTTTTTCGTTCATCTCTGTTTGCTTTTCAAATAGCAGTAAATATTCTTCAATGTGTTTGTTGCTCATCACACACGTTTGATAGTTTTTAAACTTTGTTGTTACTGGCATAAGGGGCGTTATTTACCACTGGAGAAGCTTTGAGGAGGCTTTTGCAAGCATCATAGAACTTCAGTATCTCTTGGCGGTCTTCCGGCTACTAATTTCATCATTAAGAGCAATTCCATTTCCTCCGGATTCTTAGCACTTTTACGAGCTACTGCGCGCTTAATCATTCAAGGCGTTCTTTGCTTGGATTTAAAGGCCAGAGAGTCATATGATTTTACTTTGTTCCAATTCACGTTTCAACGGAAGTTTGTGGTAACATTCAATTTATCCTTGTTGCTTTAGCTAGTCTCTTTTCTTCATTCTCTCTCTCCTTTATAACATGATTTCTCCTATCTTTTTAGATACCGTCCTTAGCAAACTTAATAGCTTCTGTGTCCAGATGCTTCGCAAGGCTTTGCGTAATTAGCCAGCCATCTGTGAGTCCGTGTCAAATATATCGTATCATCGTGTACGTAGTCCTTTTTCAAAACAGCAAGTCAAAATTTTTTCATGTGTCGTTTTTTTCAAATCATGTGACTACCTCGACTCACACGCCATATTTTTACAAGCTTAGCAAATCGCTCAATAGTTATATAAATATATATATATATTATATTATATATTTATATATATTATATATTATATATATTATATATATATATATATTATATATATATATATAAGTAATAATTATATATAACATGTAATATAATATATATATATATACTATATATAATATATAGCCTATAATTCAAAATATTATATATTATATATATCTATTATATTATATTATAATATTTTAGTATATTTTATATATAATATATATGATATATATATATATATATATTTATTTATATAATATATATCTATATGATTTACCAGTATATATATATACTATATATATATTATATTATGATATATATATTAATATCAATATATTTATTATGAAATCGTATATGATATATATATATATATATATATATATATATATATATATTACTATGATATATATATATATATGCCTAATATAATAGGCCAAAAATTCCAAAATGTCGGTGCAAACTCGGTTTCGGTCTAGACCCATAAGCAAGCAGTAATTCTCGGTAGGCAAAATTGCCGAATCGATTTTTAACACGAGCAAAGTTTTTGGGTCAGAGTCTTTTGCTGCTTCACGTTTGCCTTTAATACTAATATATTATATATTATATATGCATGACTCGTGGGACATCTCGAAATTGATTTAAGTTTATATATTAGTATAGTTATAATATACTAGTATAATATAATATAATATATATTATAATATATACATATAATATAAATAGCAATATTATATATATAATAATGATGTATATATATATATATATTATATATATAATATATATATATTATAATATATTATATATACAATCTGCTGGTCGCTGTATAGTATGTTATATTATATACTTATTATAATTATATTCATATATATATATATATAATACTATATATATATATATATATATATATATTAGTATATATATATATAATAATATATATATATATATATAATAATATATGTATATATATATATATATATATATATTATATATATAGTAATATATAATATATTATTAATATATAATGATTATAATTATATATATATATTATATATATATATATTATATAATATATATATATTATATAATTATAATATTATAAATATATATATATATATATATATTCATATATAATATAATTATATATTATATAATAATATATATATAGTATATAGGATTTAATATATATACTATTATATTATATGCTATATATAATACATAGTAGTATAAATATATATATATATTTATATATATATATATATATATTAATATATATATATATATCTATATATCATAGTATAATATATATATATATATATATATTAAAGGATATATATAAATGATATTATTAATATATTAAAAAGTATATAATTATATATATATAGTATATTTCTATATTCGGGTCGTATGATTATATATATGATATAAGGTCGTATAGATATATATTATTATATATATATAGTATATATATTTGTTCTGATTAATTTACATATATAAATTGATAGGTAGATATATATATATCATACGACCTATAGTAATTATTTGAGTAGTGTATATATTATATATAGTATAACATTATATATTGTATTATATTATAGTACTCAGATAATATATAGTATATATATTATATTATGTTAGTATACTGATTATAGTGTAGGTTGTAAGTAAGTGTCGTATATATTGTATATATATATTAGTATATACGTATATCATAGTATTATATAGGTAATGGCTGATGAGGGATATCTGGTGGAAGTAAAGATTGATGTGATATGACTGTAGGTTAGTGTTGCATGCTGTAGTTGTGAGACATGTTAATTATATATTGGTTTGTCATTGATTAAGTAAGTGTGGATGACTGTATTATATGCGAGTATACGTATAGTGAAGTATGATCATACGATATATATTTATTTGGCATGGCTAGTAAGTGTTATATTTAGTTAAGTTGGTGAGTTACGGCTGTTGATGAGGTAAGATGTGCAGAGTGAGGTAAGCTAAGTGATTAATTCCAGGTTCTGGTGATAGTAGTGATATTATTGAATGGGTGTATATGATTCAAGTGATACTTACAGAGTAGTATTCCAAGATATGTGAAGCTATTATTGTTTTATATGCGTATATGATATAGTTAGAGTATACTTCGTAGATTATAGAGTGCTGTTATATATAGAATTAATGGTTTATTATATATATTATATTTATAATAATATTATATATATATATATAGTATATAGAGTATATAGTATATATATATCATATAGTATACATACTATATTTATATTATATTATAGTCTCACATAGTACAAAGATACAAGAAAGAAATAAGTATAGATATATTAAAAGGACAAAACAGTGTCTGAACTCGTGGAAAAGCTGATATAATTTATTTCCACTCTCATATACCGTTCTGATAGCAAAGTGCTAATAAACGAGATGCGTATCACAAAATTTACGCTATATCTCTTCAATACACCGAGCTGTACAGCAACACTAGAATATTATTTTAAACAAAACAATAACAGCTATCCCCGACCGTTAATAAGCACATAAACTGCTTAATGAACTATTTTTGTGCCTTCTGCACACAACAAATTAATAAATGACAACAACACAAAAATGAGATACTCCAATACTGGTAATAAACACTGTCCTGTCGAGTGTAAAGATATCCCGGATTAAGGCAACCCACTTTTATCTGTGTCAGGTTATAAATGACGATGTTGTCTATTTACACTATCCAACAATGTGATCAATCCGTGGCCAGGCCCCTACGACAAATGTCATCCGATAACACTGGGATTTCGTCCTCATAAAATAGCAGTAATCTCAATACCACATTGGAGAAGTCAGTGACTTGTACACATTAATAAATCTTATTCAAAAAATAGACCTACAAACCAAAATACTGTGGTGATGAAGAAAAGTACTAAATCAGATGTCAGGTTCTTTTTGTACCTGTAGCTGACTGAGGACAGTGATGTTCATTACTAATATATACTACATGTAGAGTTCTCAAATAAAATGAAATACCTCATTGAATAACTCTCATTATTTAAGCAAATTAAGTAAATAAATAATATAAATAATAATCGTATAAAATAATAGACGTGGGATAAACTAAATATTTTAATAAAAATAAAATAAAATTATTGTACTACACTTTTCAAACCAAAGGTCTATGCAAATATTTACGCAATATATATATATAAATATAGTAATATTATATATATTATAGTATATATATATATATATATATATATATATAATATATTATATATATTATATTAATATAAAATGGTAACAAATATCTATAAAATTACAGACATAACAATAAAATAGACTTTTTAATATTTAAAAATATTAAAATAAAATATATAGACGATAGGTTTTTATATACAGTACTTTATATTTACCCCAAAATATAGTTTAAAAATAAAGAAATCGAATTTTGTCTGTTTCTTTGTGTGCCACGGAAAATCAGCTGTTCTTGCAAATCCGTTTTCTAATTTGGATTTTCTGTTGAATATAGAAATGATCAACTTCCAAGACAAAAGAGGTAATAAATTGACAAATAAAATAGGTAAATAAAATGTAAAATTCTTTGGTCTAAACCCAAGTCTAATTTTTTTTGTTTTAAGGATGTTAATAATATTACTTTAAAATAATCTTTCAATAGAATATTATTTTGTATGTGAGGTACGTTTCCGTGAGTATACCGGTTCAAAATGTCTAGACCGCCTGTACTTGCGAGAAGCCGTCTGTGCTGTGCATGCCGAAATTTTGCTTAAATAACGCACACAGAATTGTATCACAAAGAAAGATCGATTAAATTTAAGGCGCTATTTTTCAATTTAATAAATAATATTAAAAATAACCATAACAGGTAACATTTAAATATCATGAAACCAAAATTGCTTTAAAACACCCAAAAATAAATTAATAATAATACTTACACTGAAAACACATTAATAAAAGTTTGCTTGTACGAACGAAATAACATTACTAATCACAACACTTAAGGTGAATGAATTTAGACTATAACAAGAACGATACATCCTAGACCTCAGAACAAAGATGGGAGAAAGGTTGCGAAAATGCTGTGCAAGATTTTAGCGAGCGATAGCATACTCCGATTACCTAACTATCCAATTACAAGCTAGCACAATTAGAATGTCAAAGCATATATCCAAATTTCACATGAAATCAGAAGTTAAATAGATAGATATAAACAGGAGCAAGTGCCATTTGTGACCCTGATGAAGAGAAAGGAAATTAAATTAAATATATAGTCCCAATGAAAAAGAAGAGAAAAACAAACCATATTTGAGAAACTGAGTCCTCTTCGCAAAATAAAATTGATTTATAACTTACAATATTTTTTAATATATATATATATATATATATATATATATATATATATATATATATATATATATATATATATATATATATATATATATATATATATATATATATATATATATATATATATAAATATATATATATATATATATATATATATATATATATATATATATATATATATATATATATATATATATATATATTAATTTTAACATAAGATTATATACATATATATATATAAATATATATATATATATATATATATATATATATATATATATATATATATATATTTATATATATATATATATATATATATATATATATATATATATATATATATATATAGATATATATTTATATATATAGATACATATATCTTTATACGCTACTACGTTTGTTTCAGCAGAACTGTACATAATATCAAATTATGGACCTATAATTATGTTCTCAAATATTCTAGATTGAAAGGTTATAATAATTTATAGCAAAAATTAAAATTAAAAATCTGATTTGCTATAAAAAGAACTTACTTTTTTATTTTTGGAGCTTCAAATTGATTAATTATCAGATTCTTTTTACTAAATTTTTAGTTATATATATATATATATATATATATATATATAGGTATATATATATATATAGTATATATATATAGTTATATATATATATATATATATATATATATATATATATATATATATATATATATATATATATATATATATATATATATATATATATATATATATATATATATATATATATATGGTCAGATTTTTTTAATGCCCACAATATGTAGCTAGAGAACGGCAGGTCCTACAGTAAAACAAATTATATATTTGAAATCCTAAGGATGGGATTTAACTTTTTTTTTTTTTTGAAGTAATTCTTTTTAACTAAAGAATACCCTAGGGTAAACCGTAAAGATGGCAGGAGTCATCGGGGCCCCTGGCCTCCTGGTGGACGATTTGGGGACTAACTTCTCCGGGGATGGTCTCCGAACCCCGTCTTGGTCTCTTTGGTGTCGCGGGGGTTCCTCCGACCATCTCCTCCGGGGTATGAAACCCCTCTGTCCCCGTCGGCTCGAGCCCCTAAATTTTGGGAAATAATTTTGTTTTTTTTTGTGGAAAATTTTGTTTTTTTTTAGGGGTTTGAGCTGATGGGGACGTTTCACACCCCGGAGGGGATGGTCGGAGGAACCCCCACGACACCCAAAGACCAAAGAGCGGGGTTCCGGAGACCATCCCCTGAGGGGATTAGTCCCCCCGTCGTCCACCGTGAGGCCGAGAGACCCCGACTCCTGCCATCTTTGGGGTTTTACCTTGGGGGTATTCCTTTAGTTAAAAAATTATCAAAAAAAAAAAAAAAAAAAAAAGTTAAATCCCATCCTTAGAACTTTCGGCTGATTCCAATATATAATTTGTTTACCAGGATCTGCCGTTCTCTAGCTACATACTGTGAGCATTAAAAAAATCTGACTATATATAGTTATATATATATATATATATATATATATATATATATATATATATATATATATATATATATATATATATATATATATATATATAGTATAGCATACATATATATATATATAAGAGATATATATATATATATATATATATATATATAAACTTAAAAAGATAGATAAAATGAATTGGAAAATAAATCAATTTAAAGTTTAAAAAATAAAAAAATAAGTTCTTTTTATAGCAAATCGAATTTTAATTTTAATTTTATAAAAATTATTACCAACTTTTCCAATACTAAATTATTTTGAGGAGCATGGTTTATTTAGTGTTCCAAATTATAATATGCTAATAATATTATTATTAATAATAATACACACAATAATAATAATAATAATAATATAATAATAATAATAATACACACACACACAATAATAAAATGTTCATCAAGAGAACCAAGAAACGGCAATTTAGCCTTTATAAAGACTCTATCAAATGAATTTGACTTGTTTATCCCAATAAAATATATACACACACTCTATAAAACACTCCCTTATTTTTATATATATATATATATATATATATATATATATATATATATATATATATATATATATATATATATATATATATATATATATATATATATATATATATATATTTATATATTATTATATAACATATATATATATATATTATTATTACATATATATTATTATTATTATTATTATTATTATTATTATTATTATTATATTATTATTATTATATTATTATTATTATTATTATTATTATTATTATATATATATATATATATATATACATATATTATTATTATATATATATATATATATACATATATATATATATATATATATATATATATATATATATATAAATATATATATATATATATATATATATATATATATATATATATATATACATTTATATATATATATATATATATATATATATATAAGGTGAATAGAGAGGGCAACTACGGACGACACGCTAATGAAAGGAGGAATTTTAAATATATAAGAGGAAAATGACTTTAAACAAAGCAAATTTCTACTTAACATGTCCTTCGTATTACAATTAGGTTAGGGCTACTTGGGGGCTTACATAATCCATTAGGTTAGCGCTACTTGGGGGCTATAAGTATAGGTTAGAATAGCCTTGTTAGGTAGACACATATTTACTATATATATATATATATATATATATATATATATTATATTATTATTATAGTATATATATATGTTATTATTATTATATTATATATATATAATATATATAAATATATATATATATATATATATATATATATATTATATATATATATATATATATATATATATATATATATTTATATATATATATATATATATATATATATATATATATATATCGAATTATATCGATGTATCCAATACTCGATATATCGATATAGTTTGATATATCGAATATCGAAGCTCAGAGGAAAGATTGAATTTTACTATATATAAATATATATCAGGGGCGTATACATACTGTAGGCAGGGTAGGTAGCTCCTACCCAATGTTTTTTAGTCTTTTTAATAAAATAATTTAAATGGTAAAGTAAAATAAATTATTAGAATTTTATATGAAAGTGTAAAAAAGAAACTGATTTATAAAATAAATTTAAAGAAAATCAACTACTTTAGTAATAACAATCATAATAATTAAATTCATTTGGAAATTTTCCTTCCTACTCTGTTCCTAAGAGTAAATTGGAAAGCGGTGGGCGTACGGGTAGATCTTCATATTTCATATAAAATATATAGGAAAAAGCCAAGCGTCATACCTTGCTGTTGACCCAATTAATAC
>JABUQX010115146.1:0-12500 GCA_015478945.1 Trachelipus rathkii
CGCGAAGCAGTGTTTTAAAATGGTTGCTTCGTATTTTGAAAAACGAATATAAAATATTAAAAGAAATATTAATGGTCTATAAAATCAAAAAGTTTTCTTTTGAATTTAAAAATTCAAATGTAATAGTTGGGTGATATACCTTTATTACTGGGTAAAATCACTTGAAAAGAATGGACAATCTAAAAATAAATTAGAGGAGAATGAAGCTCCTCGATCTGTTACGTGTGTTTTAAAATCTACAGAAAATGGAAAATATTTGATCAATGTTCGATACTAAGCATGCACTACATTTGGAATAAAAGAGGAGAATGAAAAACATTTGGATCAGCCAATTTAAAGACAATTGGATAAAGAAAAAAAAGATAAGAAAAGAATTAAAAAACTACAATAGGAATTTGCTCATTTGGAATAGAAAAATTATTTAAAACAATAAAGAAGGCTAAACAAAACAAAATAAAAGAAGAAGATTTTGGAATAATGTAAGAAAAGAATTGGAGCAGATTGTGAGAGAATGGGAAATAATGTAATAAAATATAAGAAAACTTTAAATGTTGTATGTTGTCTAAATAGGAGTCTAAAAAATTCAAATAAAAATCGGTGATTGAGAAAAAACTTTTGAAAGTAAATAAAACTTGTAGCTAGTTTGGAAAGTTTTGGAGATTAGACACAACATAATAGATCAAAGATAAAACCAGTAAGAAATTATAGAAAGGTTAATCGAAAAATGGATTATATATTTTTGGAAGTCCTAAAAGTATTATGTCTGATGCAGGAAGAGACTTTTCAAAAAAGAAGATATGGAAACTTTTACGACAAAATTGAATATCAAATTAATGAGTACAGCTGCAGAAAGCCCATGGAGTAATGGTTTATGTGAAAAGGTAGTAGGGTTACTTAAGGAATCATTATACAAGTTAAAACAAGAAGGACATGATAAAAAGAATAGCATGGCATGGCAATTTTTGCCAAGAATGGATTAACAAATTATTTGGGATATGCACCTAAGCAACTTGTTTTTGGAAGAAACATAGGATGACGCGAAACTAATAGATTTGTGATATAACATAATATATGAAGTGATAAGAGAATACTGATGAAATTAGATGTGAAGAATGTTTCTGTAATAAATCAATGCGATAAAGAGAAACTTGAAAATTGTAAGTCAAAAAAATAAAACGTGCATTGAGAAGTCACTTAAGAGACTCTCTGTCAAATTTTTGAAATTATAATGTGAGAGAAGTTTCTGTATATAAATAAACTGTGATAAAGATGGAGAGGACCAGCTAAAATAATGGGTGTAGATGGAAAAACCATCATAATAAAACATGGAGTACTTTAAGATGCTGTATCTATAAGTTCCTGTCAACAAAATTAAAAAGTAATTAAATGAAAATTAATAATGAACTTGAAGATAAAAAAGGATGAATATGAAGAAAAGAAATGAAAACATAATAGATAATTTAAATGAGAATGGTAATGATACACAGAAGAAATAATATGGTCAAAAATTATGGATGATGAAACTTCCTAATTTGGAAAATAAAGTAAAAATAGATGAAGAAGAAGAACGAGACCGCGACCATAAAGTCAGTGAATATTGAAGAAATTGATGAAAAGAAAAGTGTGGGAGGTTACTGATTATAATGAAATGAAATTAAAGAATAATGAAGATATATCTAAATGTTATGTTAAGTGGTAAGAGCTGGCAAAGCAACTAGTAAAAATATAATAGATGTTATAACATACATAATTTAAATACAAATAGAATATATGAAATAGATTTGAAAGAATTTGAAAAATATATGAATTATGATGTAATTGAAAATGAAGAAAATAGCGAGGAAGAATCGGTTGGATGCAAGTGAGGAGATAATAGATGAAATAGAATAGTGAAGATGTAGGTGAGGAGTTATGGGAGTTAATTCAATGTCAAATGAAGAAATTAAACAAGCCAAAATGTAAAGGACTGATTTGGAGAAGAACAAGGTTTGTGAAGAAGTAAATAATAAGGTGAAAGAGCACTTTATTAATGTTAAGATGGGTAATTTAATATTATGCAGATAACAAGAAAAAATTTAAAGCTAGATTGGTAGCTAAGGATATGAAGAAAAAGTGGAGGAAAAACAGATTGCGACCACAGTATCATCTGAAGCATGAAAATGATACTTAACCATAGCTCAGGAAAAGAAATTGGAAAAATAAATGATATGAATATTTCAGCAGCATACTTACAAGGAGATACAATAACAAGAAAAGTATATCTAATAACGACCACCGAATTTGACAATTGGTAATATTGCTTTGGAGATTGATAAACACGTATAATGGTTACAAGATGCTGCTATGCATGTGGTATTTGTATCAGTTGAAAAAACATTATTAAGTTAAGGTTTAAAACAAGTAAAAGGAACCAAACAACTACTTTATAATGAAGATTCAATTAATATAGACGGATTATTTATCGTACTACATGTGAATTGATATTTATGGGTAGGCAAGTAAAAATTTGCAAACAATATAATAAAATAAGTTTTAAAATGGCTTTGCAAGAGAAAAAACAGTTGCGAATTTTTTAAGTTTTTTGGTGTTCCATTATGTCAGAAGAAACATGATAATAATGGAGCAAAATAATTACTGGAAGATATATGAAAATGGAATTAAAAACAAAAGAAAATAGAAAACTTTAAAAGAAGAAAGTAAAGAGAAAATAATAAGTAATAGTTAAATTAAAATGGTTGCAAGAAATACGAAGGACAGATTTAGCGTATATAGTTGTAAATATGACAAGGGAGAAAAAGAACTGGAGTATTAAGATTATAGAGAGCTTTCATAGATTGATAAAAAATACAGAAGTGAATTAAATATCATTCATAATAAAATAATGAGAAAATGAGAATGGTATAACATATTGTGATTCATCATTTGCTAATAGAGAGGAGATAAAACACAACTAGGTTGTATAGAATTTTGCTGTGGATTAAAAAAGGGAAATGGAACCTTATAGTGGCAAATAAATAAATCAAAGAAAATTAACAGCATTTGTTAATGGAAATGAGGAAAATAGTTTGCTTGAAGGTATTGAACAAACATTGTATATACAAAAAATGTGGGAAAAATTACTAATAAAAATATACCTTTAATTTTGAGAACTGATAGTAAGACACTTGTAGATACTCTAATGTCAGAAAGACAATCAAAAATTAAAAGCATGCCGATTATCTTGGTGGAAATTTGAAGCCGTATCTCAAAAATCACGAAGTACAACAAATAAAAGATCGCTCACCTTCTACCGAATTGGCTGCATTCTTTTACGAAGTATCCGATAATATTGAATTTGGTGCCTCTAGAACAGTGAAGGATGAAAAGGAAAGATAAAACGAGCAAATAGAACTTCGTTCAAATGTAAGACACATGACAAAAAAGCAATTTGAGAAGCAGAGAGGTGGAAGAATGAATAAATTCTTTTAATCCTTTCTTATCATTCCAGCAAAATTTGATATAGGAATATTATATATATATTTTTAAAATTTGGTTATAATTTAGTAAGTAAATTTATAGTTAAAACAAAGAATAATAATAATAGTAAAAAGGATATATATAAAATTATTATAATAAAATTTTAAAAGTAATTTAAAAAAAACAAGTGTAAGCAAAGATAAAAGATAGCAAATAAAAAGGATAAATAAGGAATAAATGAGGAAGCTATATATGAGAAAAAATAGAAGAAAAGAGACAAAATGGAAAAATTGATAATCTCACAAAGTTTTGAACATCCTTCAATGAAATAGTACAAAAACCATACAAACCTGACTCTTTCTTCAATGGGAAATGTAACATAAACCATCCAAACCTGGACATCTCAAAAATTTAATTAAATGGTAAGGACAATCTATATTTTACTTTAAACATATATATATATATATATAATATAATATAATATATATATATATATTATATATATATATATATATATATATATATATATCTTATATATAAAATATTTAACTTTGTAGCCCCGCTCCCCTCATACGAGGAACGGGTAATCCCGAGGAATTGTGCAACCACAGATCCGTCATCATAGTGAGTGTATCAAAGTTGCGTCTGATGTCCATTAGTCCTAACATTTAGCCAAGGTTGTCGCTGTGGCAGTCCTTTGTGTGGGAGGCATCTTTGACAGTGTGGGGAGGGGAGCATTGTGAAATCTATGTTTATCCTGAAAGGAAGGATGGTTCCCAAAGCGAGAGACGCACACCGGTTTTCGATACTCCGGGGACTTCACTGTGGATATTATTTTGGATGACTTGCTTGATAGTATAGTAATGGAGATCGTTCTTTGTGTTAGCGTTTCGAATCTGTTGAATAATGGGCGTGTCTGGGAAATGGATTGGGGAGCTTTGTGTGATTTTTTTTATTCTTGGTACCGTGATGCTGCTGTATGATTGTTTTTTTGGGTGGGAAAAAAGGGGTGGTCTATTACTGTTTACTTTAGCTTTAATTTTTAATCTTTACCTTTAATTTATAATCCCGTTATAGAATACATTTATTCTATTTTATTGACCCTATGTGTCGAAATATAATATTTTATACTCATTTAAATATGCCTCAATACACAACCAACCAACCTCTGATAATTTCGTATAAAAACACTTGGTTTCTTTGTTATTGTTACATTCCTCTTAAGACTGTCAACTAAACGGGTAATGTTGTGTGGTTTATTATTTTGATAATCTTAACATTATTTTATTATTGTGGTTATAATTATTACAGATAATTTTTTTTAATTTATTTTTTACTTTTTTTTTTTTTTTTTATTTTTTTATATTGTTTTTTGTGTATTCTTTTTATTATTATTATACCTGGCTCGATTGTGGATTATTGTGGTAATTATTATTATTATTATTATTATTAATTTTTGACCTTCTGAATACCTTATTTTAATTTTTATTTCGTTTTAGCTGATGATGGGTATGGTTAACCCTAAACGTTCTATTAAATATCAAAGCTTTTGTTCGTCTTTTTGTTTCTTGTAAAGTTGAGGTTCCATATATATATTGATAAATTCATGTAATCATTTTTTCTACTTTACAGAAATTATAGAGAAAAGATAGATAAAAAATAAAAGTATACAGATTAAATTTTATATATAATTTAGTAAAGTAATTTAAAAATAAAAATAAGGAAATACTTAGAATTATTAATAAGTAAAAATTAAATGTAAAAAATAACAAAAATCAAATAAAAAGAATTAACACAAAATAAATTGATGAAGATATGAAAAATATGAAAGATATAAAATGATAAATGAATATGATAAAGGAATTGAAATCTACTAATTTTGACAACTGCTATCAACCTGAGAATGAATAAGAATTACACAACCAGCAACATCTTCAAAAAGAGGTAATAATAAGTAATTTTTTGATTTTGCTTTCCTGAAATCAAAACAAATGAAGAGTCTAAAATAATGAAGCAAAATGAGAACAGGAGATAGAAACAACAAAAGAAAGTTTCTAAATCATACTTGATAAACTAGGTAACATGAATCAGCCCTAATCGCGTAGGAGAATACAAAAAACTTATGAAATGAAGAAGAAAATGAATTTTCTTAGAATACTTATTATATATTCATGTGAAAAAAAGAAGAAATCTTTTTTAAACTATTTAATGAAATTAAAAGTTTGGAGAGAAGTATTCAAGAAAAGGAAAAAACTAAAATAGCACAAAAAATTAATAGGAGGTTTAGCAGGTGAACCATTAGAAGTAATTATGTCCTTAATGAAAAAGAAATATGGACAGAAAATGGAGTAAAATAATTATAAATACATTAAAAGAAAGATATACAAAAGAAATACAAGAACAGAAAGTTATCTTAAAGTACAAACATTGTTGAATATGCAACAAAGGAAGGAGAATCTTTCAAAGAATATGTAGCAAGGTATGATAAGCAAAAAGAGATTGTTGAAAACTGGATGACATTTAGATAAGTGATAAGGTTCCATTCAATACCACTGATAGTAACTCTAATATGAAGGACATGGAAAGAAGTTAATTATAAATAAGATTGCAAGAATTAAAACAAATATTTTCATAGCACTAAAGAAGCAATTGTAAATATGATGGAATCAGTAATTGTGAAATAGCAGAAAAAGAAGGCACTATGGTTGATAATTGGTACAATAATAATAAATTCTGTACAATAAGTAAATACAATAATCATAATACTGATGAATGCTACTGGAAAGAAAGAACATTTATTTCAATAAATGTGGTATTTGTAAACGTAATAATATCATTAAACTAAGACTGCTATTGGAAATAAGAATATAATAATGTGTGTTGGAAATGTTAAAAAAAGAAGGACACATAATGAAAAATTGTAAAGAAAATGAAAATATAAGCCAGATTAATAAATCCATATTCAAAATCAGAAAAAAATAATGAAAAACAATGATTTAGAAAAAATAAAATCCAATAATGATAAAGAAACGAAGAAAGAGAAATCAGATTAGATAAGAGAAAAATCAGAAAGAAAAAAATAGAACAAGATAAGAAAAGGTCAAACAAACTCAGAAATAAAATATAAAGAAAAAATAATAAGATATTATAGATACAGGAAGATGAGAGACTAGTAATTGGGAGATTTAGGATTACAAAAATTGATTAGTAGGTTAACTGGATGAGGAATTCACAATATATAAAGCACACTCCAAAAGTTTTTTTTTTTTAAAAATGGGGGTTGTTTGATTTGGAAAAACAGATATAAAATATTATAAGAAATTATTATTGCCTTGTAAAATCAAAGGAAAGATTTTTTTGATTTAAAAATGCAATGTATATGAACGTGAACATAGACTGAAATACTGGTACAGAATCCGCTATTGAAAAGAATGAATTAAATATTATTTTGAAGATGAAACTGTTGATATTTGTGATTTGAATTTTACAGAAAGTGCAAACATTTGATAATGAAGGAGGACGGACATTCCTGCATATTATTGAATAAAAGATCAAAAAAACAGAAAGAACAATTAAATAGAATAAGTTGATAAATATCAAATAAAAAAGAAAGATCAAACGATTGAATAGACACAATGCACATTGTGGAATAGAAAGAAAGTTATTTAAAACAGTAAAAAATGCTAATGTAAAACAAGTAAATGAAGGAAGATTTTTTGGAATAATGTAAGAAAAGAATTGGAGCAAATTGTGAGGGATGTGAAATATGTACAAAAATATAATAAGAAAACTCCACCAAGGCCTGTAGTAGGTTTGCCATTAGCAAGCAAGTTTAATGAAATAATTCAATTAGATGTTGGTGAATTTGAGAATGATAAATTTTTAGTAATGATATTGGGGCACAAACAAGATATGCACAGGCAGTATGGTTAAAAAATAAAACAGTAAAGGAAATTATAGAAAGGTTTATTGAAAAATGGATTATTTATTTTGGAAGTCCTAATGGGATTATGTCTGATGCAGGACGAGAATTTCAAAATGAAGATATGGAAACCTTTTACTAAGTAAATGATATCAGATTAATGAGTATTCGGCGGCAGAAGAGCCCATGGAGTGAATGGATCTATTGAAAAGGTTCAGTGAGGGTTACTTAAAGAATTCATTATTACAAGTTGAAACAGGAGGAACCCCATGACAGGAAAGAATAGTATGGCATGGGCATTTTTTGCTAAGAATGCTAACGAAATTACTTGGGGATATTGCAACCGAATCAACTTGTGTTTTTGAAAGAAATATAGGAATACCAAAACATAGTAATTTGTGATAACATTAATAATAATAAAAAAGAGAGATACTGATGCCATGATTAAAGAATTAATTGAGAAAACAATAGAGCAGAGCTAGAAATACATATAGAAAATGAAAGCTCAGAGAAAATAAACGTGCATTGAGAAGTCAACGTAAGAGACTACAGGTCAAAAATATAATATAGGATGAAGCAGTATATTACAAAAGAAACATTGATAAGGAATGGAGAGGACCAGCTAAAGTAAATGTGTGTAGATGGAAAAACCATCATATTAAGACATGGAGGTACTTTAAGGAAGGTTGTATCAAAAGTTCATTCAACAAGAATCCAAAAAAGTAAATTTAAATGTAAATAACAAAGGAATTGAAGATAAAGGAAGATGAAAAGATGAAATATGAAGAAGAAAGGAATGAAAATATAATATGGGGGAGAAAACGAGAATGATAATGATCCAGAAGAAATAATATGGTCAAAATTATGGATAATGAGACTGATATGCAATAATTAAATCAACTGAGATGAAGGAAGCAATGACACCTTAGCAAAGTCGAAGTTGAATCGCCAAAAAAATATTTTCTTTTGACAGTGACTATGACCATCAATTTTAAATTTTAAGAAATAAGACGTTATGTTATTAGTAGAGCTGGCAAAGCAACTAGTAAAAAATATAATAACTGTTATAGAGACATACGCAGTATTTGAATACAAAGATTAGTAAGTAACTGATTTGAAAAATTTGAAAAATTATTATTATTTATAATTTGAGAAATGAAGAAAATAGCGATGAAAGAGTCTTGGATGAAAGTGAGGAATACTAGATGAAATGATAGTGAAAGAAGAATGAGGATATAAACAAAGTTATTTATAATCGTTCTAATGAGGAAATTGATAACAAGCACAAAGATAGAAATAAGAAATATTGAAGAAGAAAGTGAAAAGAGAATAAATAGAAATACCATTTCATATAAGTTTTTTAATAAGTGAAACATTAAAACTGCGAATAACAAAGAAAAAATTTAAAGTAGGTTTAGTAGCTAAAGGATAATGAAGAAACAGTGAGGAAAAACAGATGCACCAACGGTTTCCATCTGAAGCAATGAAAATGATTCTAACCATAGGGAGAAAAGAATGGAAAATAAATGCTATGAATATTTCAGCAGCATACTTACAAGGAGATAAAATAACAAAAAAAGTTATATGCCAAAACCACCTACAGAATTTGATAATGGTAAACTTTGGAGTTTGAATAAAACAGTATATGGATTACAAGATGCTGCTATGATGTGGTATTTATCATTGAAAAAACAATTAATTAAGTTAGGTCTAAAACAAAGTAAAATGGAACCGACACTATTTATAATGAAAGATTCAAGTAATATAGAAGGATTATTATGTACCAAGGACCTGATTTTTTATGAAAAGAAATACTCAATTTCAATTCCAGGATACCATAAACTATTAAAAACAATTTTGAAATATTCGAAAGTAGTTCAGAATCATTTTTAAATATTTAGGAGTTCAATTATATCAAGAAAGAAAACATGAGCTTTTAATGAAGCAAAATAATTACTGGGAGAGAGATTACAATTAATGAAATAAAAACAAAAGAAAATAGAAAACTTAATAAGAGAGAGCATAAAAGAGATACCAACAATTGATAGGAACATTAAATTGGATGGCAAGAAATACAGGACCAGATTTATCTTATATAGTTAGGTAAATGAGCAAGGGAGAAAAAGAACTGAGTATTAAAGATTATAGAGAGCTTCATAGATTGATTAAAAAATACAGAATGAATAATATCATTCAATATAAATAATGAGAAAATTTGAGAATTCATAACAATATTGTGATTCATCATGTTGCTAATAGAGAGGGAGATAAAACCACAAACTAGTTGTATACATTTTTTGGCCGTGGATAAAAGGAAATAATGATACCCATAACTGTGGAAATCAAATAAATCATAGAAAGTTTAACACATTCAGTTATACAACAGAGGCAAATAGTTTTGCTTGACGGTATTGAACAAACATTATATACAGAAAAATGGGAAGAAATGACATAAAAATCTACCTATAAATTTTGAGAACTGATAGTAAGACACTTGTAGATAACACTAATGTCAGAAAGACAATCAAAAAATTAAAAGCATGAGGATCATCATATCAGCAATAAGAGAATATAAATATCAAGAATACAAAAAATTGAAATGGGTAACAGTAATGATCAATTTGATGATATATTCACCAAAGAATTACATAATAAACAAATGAAAAAATTAACTCCAGAGGAGTGAAGGATGTAAATATGAAAATAAAACAGCAAATATAACTTCTTCAAATGTAAGATGACAAAAAAAAATTTGACAGAAGCAGAGAGCGGAAGAAAACTAAATTCATGTAATCATTTTTTTTCGTTTCAAGAAATTATAGAGAAAAATTACGTAACATTCTTTAAAAATGACAGATTTAATTTATATATAATTTAGTAAAGTAATTTAAAATAAAAATAAGGAAATACTTAGAATTATTAATAAGTAAAGAATTAAATTGTAAAAAGTACAAAAATCGACTGAGGAATTAGCACAAGATACTTGATTGAGCTATGAAAATATGAAGATATAAAATGATAATGAATCTGATAAATTGGAAGTTGAATCTACTATTTTGACACTGCTTCAAACCTGAGAGAATAGAATTACACACCAGCAACATCTTCAAAAAGAGGTAATAATTTTTTAATTTTTTGCTTTAACATATAAGTATATATATTATATAGATATATATTAATATTATATATATATATATGTTAATATACTATATAATAATATATTATAATATATATATATTATATATATATATATATAATATATATAATATATAATATATATATTAATAATATATATATATATATTATTCATATATAATATATAATTATATACTATATACTGATATAATATTTTTAGCAGTTTGAGTCATTTGTTAATGAAAATATAGTCCAGAAGATGCTGGAATTCAAGAATTGGTGCTTTTATACTGCTGGTGATAGATCAACTGGGCAAGATGCACGATGTCTGTTTTTCCTGCAGTGGGAGTTATAAAACATCTTAGAACATAGGTAATTTTTTGTTTATATTATAATATATAATATATATTATATATATATATTATAATATATTTAATTTAAAATAAAAATATTAATATATATATATATATATATATAATAATATTATAGGTATATAGGGAGAGCATGACAAGTCGAGAAGAAAAGCCACACCACCACCACACCCCCCTCATAAAATTTTTAAGTTCATGCCCCGTCGCCAGCAAAAATCCTCTGGTTTCACAACACTAGCTGATCGAACCTCATGTGGTTATTTCTGTGTGAGGTTCATCCCTGACGCAGGTCATAACACATACTGCCTCACAAACCATGCCATTCACTCCTATTATGCACATTCTCTAGGCTGAACCAATTTCGCACCTGTCCGTCACAGTCTTGTGAACCTAGACTGTTTTTTTTTTTTTTTTTTGTACAATGGCAGAAAATTTTGGTTACGTTAAATGGCAGAATATTAAATGTCATACTATAAAGAGACGAACCTATTCAAGCATTCTTTCGGAAACCATTACTGTTTTAGTAGCAGCTTAGAGTACGCAGCGAGTAAATAAGCTCCAAGTTTGAAGGACAGAAATTGAAATAAATGGATGATAAGAGGGTTTTAGAGGGTTCCTTTCTTAATCAGTTGCAGCATGTGATTGGCTCAATGTTCGGTTGCAGAATGAGGGAAAGTTCAAGGTATTTAGTTTTGCTTGTTTTGATTGGCAACGAGCTCTCCACTTAAGAATTGGAGGCATTGTGGTAATATACGTATATCTTATAATATATTATATATATATTATATATATATATATATAGGTATATATATTATATATAATTACTCATATATATAATATACTATATATATATAGATCAGTATAGTAGTATATATATATATAATATATATAATATATATATATATATATAGTATAAAGAGAAAAGCTGCATTTATGCTCGTTTTGGAAGACGAGGAATATGACTATGGAATGGCCCAAAGGATCCTTACCACAGATTAGAGCAGATTTGGTCATGCTCTGCTTCAGAAAAGGCTACGATTAAGTGTGATGACAAGGTCTTTCAATTTATTGTCATGAAGAAATGGCGGTAAGTTTTCTCTCGCATTTAATAAATATAAATGTGTTATAATGATGAATAGGATTTATGTTTCGAATATCTGTTTGAATGCAGGTGGATTGGGGATGTTGAGAAGTGTTGTGAATTGAAGTTATGTTGTTGATGTGTGCATTGCAATAAAATTCTTCATTGTCTGATGAATTGTCAGTGATTGAGATATTTTTGACCATTTTGAATTTACATAGTTATTATTGTTTTCAAACATTTTTTAATGTACTATTTTTTTTTTTAAATCTATTTCATTTGCATTGATATTTTCACATTTAGTTTTCTTACATTCTATTGTTAAAATTAAAGCTAATATATATATATTATATATCTATATTATTATATATATATATATATTATATATAATACTATATATATATATTATATATATATATCTATATATATATATATATATATAATATATAATATATATATATTATATATTATACTATATTATATTTACTTTATCCTTACCAGGGGTGGGGGTGCTACTATGGACTTGAACAGTAGT
>JABUQX010115146.1:17500-57327 GCA_015478945.1 Trachelipus rathkii
CACGGGGGGAATATAAAGAAAGAAAAAAATGTTCGTATCTCACGGCATTGCCCTATTCTAGGAGTGAAACTATTCCAGGTAATTACTACCTAGGGTTCCAGACGAGGGATCGAACCCTGGTCGTTTGTCTTGCTACTCAGTTGCTTTACCGTTGAGCCGTGGTATAAGAGATGATGTGAAATAGATAGTTACATGCTTTGACAAAATGAACATAAAAACATTCATAAAGAGAAATTTTTGCCATTTATAAGAATTTAATGAATGTGATATTGACATTTTGAAGTCCTTAGGGTCATAAAAAAAACCCTTTTTCTTCTATTATAAAATGCCATGAAGCTACATTGCAATATTTTTGTACTTGCAGTTTTTGTGGGATGTGTAATTCGTCCTTATCGTGGAACTTTAATATTTTAAGATTTTTTTTTATTTATTCCTGAAAATTAAACTTTGATGTACAAATTTCCTTGGAACTATATCTGACAATCGCAATTTGTCAGAACTATTTTTGAACTAGATCTGATCTATAAACTAGAAATCCACTCGAGTATAGTATTTATGATAATTTCGTAAAATGGTAATTATGGTCTATATTTAGGTCTTGGTTAAGTAAACTGTAATGAAAGTAAGAATATAATATTTTCTCAACTCGCATTCTTATCGAGAAGGAATGTAGGTTTTTGTTGTGGGGAAAAAAAAATTCACTTAAATATGCTTATAAATATATAGTTTCCAACTTTGGTTTAAATTAAACTAAAATGCAAAGGTTTTAAATTTAAACTATGAGAATCATCTTTAAAAGAAATATTTATTCCTTACAAACCTGTCAGTATAACGCTGAAAATTATCATTTGAATTTAGATTCCGTAGATTTTTCTGTGTTTGGAAATTTTTCCAAAATCAATAGTTTTTTCTGTTTTTGGGGCTCATTACAAAATTAATTTTAGGAAACTTTAGAAATGTTTTTATATATATATATATATATATATATATATATATATATATATATATATATATATATATATATATATATATACCGTGTTGTGGTTGTGTTTTCAACAGTCATACTCACATCTTCTGTATTTGTTTCGTTATCAGCATGATTATAGGCCCATTTACTTTGGATTACCCTTGAATATAAATTTGGAGAAATTGTTTTGAATTTTTATTTTTTTAAATAAGAGAATTAATAGGATCAAAATAATTCCTTTCCTTATACATTTTAAATTGTAAATTAGTCATGCTATGATATTTTCAAGGAAGATACTGAAAGTATATATATATATATATAAGTATAGTTATGATATATATAGAGTTATATATATATATATATATATATATATATATATATATATATATATATATATATATATATATATATATATATATATATATATATATAAATTTTAGGGCTGATGCAAAGCGCAGTAATAGCTCATTTGTGGAATATATTATGGCTGAAGATATTCTTGGAGGATAGGTATGGTGTTTTAGGTTATATATATATATATATATATATATATATATATATATAGTAGAGTATATATATATATATATATATATATATATATATATATATATATATATATATATATATATATATATATATATATATATATATATATATATATATATATATATATAGTTGTATATATATATATATTATTATACATATATATATATTAGGTTATATATATATATATATATATATATATATATATAGTGCGTGAATATATTTGAATTGTTCTCTTAACCGAGGGAAATAGGAATACTTTCTGGATTCTCAGGTTAGTATTTCTATTGTGGCTAATTTTAAAGTTATTTTATTAGCTTTGAAAGGAATACTTTGAATTGCTTATTGTTTATGAAGACATTGTATATAATATTCATTCAGAAAACTTTCTTTTTGGTAACAACTACATGTGTATTTAATCTATATTTGTATTTTATACATATCAAAGTTTTCCTTGTTCGCTTCGTCCTTTTGCACAATACAAATAATACTGAAAATACTTTTTTATTTTCTAATGTAAAAGTAAATAATAGTGTGTTTTTATACATACCCCAAATAATTTTAATTTGAGAAGAGGAAGATTGGAATAAACCAGAAAAAGGTGATATGTCTGAAATGTAATTTAAATATCTTTGGAGGAAAGACACGAGAGTTATGGCTAGATATTATAGTAAAATCTCAAGTATAACTCTACTCTTTAAATGGTTGAGGAATTGTATTATGGAGAATTATTGGTGCATCTGATAAATACCATGTTATATATTTGGTACATTTACAGTAACAAGTTATCTGTTGATATTTTCCCTCTTTGCGTTAGTTGATTGTTTTTGTTGCCATAGTTGAAAATCACGGCAGTGAATAAAGGAAATACGTATATTTATTGTGGTTTATAATTATTCCAATTTAAGATTTTATGTAATAATATTAATGCTAATGTATTAGCTACTAAAGCTAATTGGTTGGAGGACATTGTGCTCAAACCTGAATAATCCAATCTAAACTTGGATGTTTTGTTACCCATTTACATATATATATATATATATATATATATATATATATATATATATATATATATATATATATATATATATATATATATATATATATATATATATATATATATATATATATATATATATATATATATATATATATATATACACACACACATAGGAGGAGGATATTCTAAATAAATTGACGTTTTCAGAACTTGTGTTAAAAATATGTGCTGTTATCTTTTCAGAGAATGCAATATTTTAAATTTGCCAACACTTAAATTTTGTCATGGAACTTTTTTGATTTTCAGGGCGGATGCTCCAGTTATGGGTCATATGTGGGAGTATATTATGGGAGTTGATATTCTTGAAATTGGGTAATTTATTTTGTAATATGGTATTATGTGTTCGTGCGTGTGTGCGTATTGTTTCTAATGCATTTATTGTTATTAGTAATGGCTTTTAGTGATTCAGACGATTGTATAAGAGAAGAATTTGAATCCATATTAAGACAATATAATTGCCCTTTAAGAAAAATATTATTAATTTCTCCACAGTTTTCTTCTTTGTAATTTTGACTTGATAACATTTGGCAAAAAATAAAAGCAACTTACTGATGTGCAGATGATATGTGACTAATTATTATTAATGATTTACTATTACATGTGTGAGTTACTTTTTTTACTAAAATGATTTTGTTTCATATAATTACATTACGACATATATGTAAAAAAAACTTGTTTAGGCTAATATTTAGAAGTGTGTTCAATGTTGTTTATAATATAATATATATATATATTAGTATAATATATATATATAATATATAATATTATAATAATATATAATATTATATATTATAAATTATATATATATAATAATGTATATATATATTATATTCATATATATATTTCTTTTTTTTTCTTTCTTTCTTTCTTCACTTCCTTCTTTCAAGACTGGGGGTAAGGTGCTGACAAGCATCGGAAAAGAAAAGCAGTAGAGAACATGACAACGTCGGAAAGAAAGCCAGCCTTACCGCCACCTGTACATTAGATTGAGTGAAGAGCTCGTACAGCAAGAATCACCTAGAGTTCATGGGAGCGACGGACCTCACATTGGTAAGATCGTCAATGTAAGGGTTCATCCTGGCCCAGGTGGCCACAACCAATGCCCCCATAAACCCGCCATTCTCTCATATTACCTTTATTCTCGGCCTCTGCCAAAACTCACATTTCTCTCCTTCAACATTTCGTTACGATCAAATCCCTTTTTCTTCAGTTCCCGCCCGGTCCCCCGGTTCAACTCCCACTATACATCGCTTAACCAACTATATCATTCATCCTTTCACATGACCAACATCTAACTACTTCATTTATTCTATCACTTTACCCCTTTTACAACCACACCACTCTTATACGTTCATTTATCTCTTTACAAATTCTTCTACATAGACACCTAAGATTTCATCTTGAACACATTGACTTTAGTCTTATAACCTTTTGTTTCCAGACCATGTCTCACTACCATACAAAACACAGGTAAACAACATACCCTATGTAAGACCCTAGCAATCAAGACTTAGTCCTTTGATTACCACGATAATTGCACAGCGCTATCCTGCATTAAAACTTCCTTACTCACACTCATGCATCGTCGTTTCCCTTCTCATCCAAATATACCTAAATATTTAAATCAGACACTTGTTCTAGCTGCTCACCATTCTACATAATTCACACTGAGGACTGTCTCACTCACAACCATAACCTTACGTTTATCCACTTTACTTTTTCCTCTTTACACACCCTGCCAAACATCTCTATCAATCCTCTCAAACTCTCTTCAATTCGCACACAAACAAAATATCCGCGTAAATAGGTAGGCACCTCACTTACTCATTCTCCACATTCTACACATTTCCTAATCCCACTCAATTCTTTCATAACATCCAGAACAATTGAAAAACCAGGCGGCATAACACACCCTGTTTCTCACGCATTAATCTAAACCAATCACCATTGACCCATTTGATCTTACACACCCGTTCACTATCGTATAATACTTTTATTATTCAAAGCTACCACAACACATAATCACTAACACGTGCCATTTAACGATTACCAAAAACTATATAACTCTATTATTACGCTGTTGAAATCATAAATCTAAATACCAATTTATTTTCTTCTCTTCATTTTTCTCATCATTTGTTCAAATGTAAGATTTATCCACTCTTACCATCCTAAAAGAACCTTGTTCTTCACCATCAGTCCTCGTCCACTCGACGCATCTTTCGACAAAAATCCAGATATAGTTACCTTCCTACAAACATCAATAACTATATCCCTAGAATTTCTACAGTTACTTTTCCTTCCCTTATAAAGAGGTACTATTACCGCTTCCCAAATCTTGAACTTATACCCCTCCAATAAACGCTTTAACACAACTTCAAACATCAATCACCATTCTCGCCTACCGTCTTGGATATTCATAGTAATTTTCTCTAACTCAGATACCATTTTAACTTTTTCCCTCATTACCTCCTCCTACTAATAACTCATCCCAAATACCGTATTCTTCTGTGCACATCCCCCCCAAACGCACACTTCACTAACAAACACTCACATTACTGTTAATTTGTGCAATTTTTCGAAGTGTTCTTTCCACATTCCCCTCAAATCATTCATCAGTGTAAAAGCACATACTATATTATTCTTAAGCATATGTCCCCTTATTCCATTCTTAACCTTTCGCGCTTCGTTCAAGAAGAGCTCTTGTTTCCTTGTTAGTCCACATTCATCCTCTCAACTGTTATTACTCTGTTTTTTCCTACGTATAACCGTTTAGTATTCTTTTTTCTCTTATATATTGGAAACATCTTTCTTTTGAATCTCATCATTGCTTTTAGTATTCAACCACGTTTCTTTACCCTTTACGCTGTTCATCACCTCTTCATAACATTCCCGTGTTAACATTTCTTCTTTACTTAGCAAATTCCAACACTTATTGCACGTTTACTAACAATTGCTTCATTATTTGCCCCCGATTTGCTCAGATCAACTTGTTCACATTCAACGTTTTTACTAGCGAGAGCTTTACATACTTATCTTATGTATCTGGCACAACTTTAATTCTTCCTCTTAATTTTACTACTTTCTTTAGTATCACCTTCCTTCCATCAAGCCCCCACTACTAATTTACATAGAACCACTATGATCCGATAATCCCATTCCTCTAAACCCTAATGAATTTAAATCAACACCATACTTAACATCCTAGTCACCCAACACTAAATCAATATACTTTTTCACTTCTACCATCTCTACTACAACTCTAGTATACTTATGGTAATGGGTAAGTGTTATATTACACACTACCTTCTCTTCACAGAAATCATTTACTTTTCTACTATTCTCATTTTCACACCCCAAAACCACCTGTAATATCATCCCTTTTTTGATCACCTACCCAACCATTCAGGTCCAAAAACTTATCAATCTGAAGCTCCACTACCCCATCAAAATCATTAATTTTTCAATCCGACTCTCTCAAGTTTCCTTCAGATGACATAAGTCACACAACATCATTGACCTTTCAAACTAATTTAACATTTAGGATCTTAGGACTCACCTCAAAGTCGACCATAGCTTCATACAAAGGTATCATCATTAACTCCTTCTTTCCTCTTCATTTCCCTTACACCAGCACGCACAATTTACAGCAACCACTTAATTTAGCCCTTTCTTATCTTGTTTCAGTCACAGCGAGCAAATCAAATTGCCTTTCTAAAAACATCCATAACCTTCTTTACTCTTCTCACATTTTATTCTTGAATTCCATGTACCTACGATTCATACAATTTCGCGAAAGTCAGAGGTCGTTTACGGCCACCGAGTCACGACTTTCTCCGAGCCTGCATTGCATTCCTGGCAAGGAAATAGATTGTAGGCAGCCACCCAACTAAACGCCTTAGTCGTTCTACGCCGCGGACATACGATTGTAGGGAGCGAATTCTTCTCTACGCAACACGGGATAATGGTAGAGTAGGTTTGTAAGGTGTTATTATTAGAAAGTGGAGGTGGTACTTATTCATGTGTATATGATTGTGATAAAATGGTGGTTGTAATTGTGCGGGAGGAGAGGTTGAAGAAATTATATATATATATATATATATATAACTATTATATTATATAATATATATTAATATATTATTATATAGATATTAATATAATATATATATATATATATTATATATATATATTATAATATATATATATTATATATATTATATATTATATTATATAAATAGAAGAATATTTGACGCAAATCGAAAGAAAACTCAGCCTTACCGCCCCCTTTATACCCTTTAGTGAGAAAACTTGCTGCAGTCAGAAAAATTCACCCTTAAGAGGTTCACGGACCGCGACAAACCCTCACACGTATGTATCTCTTAATGTAGGGTTCATCCCTTGGCCCAAGTAAGCCATAACCATATTCCCTCACAAAACCACCCCAATTCCCTATTATTAGGCACCATTCTTCTCGCCTAAGTTGCCAAACTTGCTTTCCTCCAGACATTCCTTACTGACTCAATCCACTTTTTCTTCGGTCCTGTGCACACTCACCACTATATATCCGCTTAACCAACCGGCTATCATCATCCTTTCCACATGCCGAACATTCAATGTACTTTAATATTTTCTCTTAGTTACTCTTTTTTTTTAACGCAAAAGCCTAATGCGTTAATTCTCATTATATCAATATTTCTCCACCTAAACGCACCTAATAATGTCATTGAACAAGTGTTTACTTTGATTTATATCCTTTATTTCCAGACCAGTAGTTTACTAAATGCATAATAAGTAACCAACATTCACCTCAGTTAAGACCCTAGTGCACTCTAAACATAGTCCCTTTTAAGTATAACACTTTATGTCCAGCACTTCCACCAAATGTCACAACTTCTCTACGTTCTGCATATACGTCCTTTTCATCCAAATAATCCTAATATTTAAACTTGACAACTGTTCCAGTTGTCACATTTCACATAATTCACCCGAGGACTTTGATCACTTCAAACCATTCGCCACTCTTATCTATGGTTTACTTTCAAACCCCTCTACACACCCTGCCAAATCCTCGTTTCAAACCTCCTCAAATCACGTCAATTCGCACAAACAAATATCTCAATATAATAGTAAGGTAACCTCAACTTTTTTTCATTCTCCATCATTCTAACCACCTCCCCAGCTACCACCTCTAATTCTTCATTACCCCATCCATATACACAATTTAATAACCAAGGAGACAACAAATCCATGCCTCACTCAGATTTAATAAAAACCAAATCATTTCAAACTCACTAATTTTAACAAGACCTCACATCTTCTTGAAATATTGTTGATTCATTCAACGAAGCTTACACCAACGCTATCTATCTTAATAAACCTGCCATAGAGTCCCATTAATTCTATCTTCGCCTGTTTCAAATCTATTAAACCTAAATTCAATTTTTTTATTCTTCTCTCTTATTTTCTCATCATTTGTTTCAATGTAAAGTTGATCACACTTTCTTTAGGTGGTGGTTTAACGCAATGTGTTCTTTCACATCGTCTTCCCAGTCACTCGACAACACTTTCAAAAACAAAATACCATTATATCTTCTATACAACACTCAAACTATTTCCTATAATTCTACAGTTTCCCTTATCTCCCTTACTTATATAAGGGTAAGGTTTTGCTCTTATCCAATCCCACGGAAGTATACTCCAAAACCTTTGTTACAAAAATTCCAAATCCACTCATCAATCATTTCATTCTCTTTATCTCCGTCATTCTAAACCTTCCCCAGCCCCCCCTCTTAATTCTTCATAACCATCGAGCTTAAAAATTGAGATACCAAAGGGCAAACATCCGGATCATTCCGCCATTTTACATTAAAACCAATCACTTTGAAACTCCATTAATTTTTAACACGCTTCACAATTGATAATTATTTTTCAAATTAGAAAAACAATCAGCTATTTATCACATTACCTGCCATTAATATCACTATCACCACTATCACTATTATTAATCATAGCCTGTTGAACTTATAAAACCTAAATGCATTTTAATCCTTCTCTCTTATTTCCTATCAAGTTTGTTTCAAGTAAAGTTTGATCCACAATTCCTACCACTATTAACGCATCTTTTCTCACCAATCAGTCCCCAGTCACTCGACCACTTTTTCTGCAAAATACCAGCAATTCTCCCTACAACACTAATCATTGATAATTTCCCTAGCAATTTTTGCCTACCAGTTTTCCTTTCTCCTTACCCTTAATATAAGGTTATATGACTGCTCGTCTCCAAATACTCTTTAATTATATTTCCTCCATAACGCTTGTTACACAATTCCAAAGATCCACTAATCAATCAATCTCGTACTCTTTATGAATCTGAATTTACCAGTTAATTGTATCAGTATACCTGCAGATTACATTCTCAAACTTTTACTCTAGCCTTACCTTCCTACTAATGACCTCACCCAAAATTCCTATTTTATTTTGCACCATCAAACCCACCCATATTCACTATCTCATTACTGCTAAGTTATGCAGATTTTCGAATGGTTCTTCTACACCTCACATCCATTTCATAGTTACGAAAGCACAATCCAATTCATAATTTTAAGCAGATTCCACTTATTCTCATTCTTAACCTTTCGCGCTTCTTCCAGAAGGTTCCTATTCTCTGTAAGTCAACATTATTTCTCCTTCCAGAAATGTTCATTTTACTCTTTTTTTCCTTAATACAACTTCTCACTCTACCCATTACCTCCTCTAATAATGACCTAAATACCTATTTCTGCTTGCACCATCAAACCCACACATTCACTATCACCCTCTTCATTATGCAATGTTATGAGATTTTCGATGTTTCTACCATCCTCTAGTCACATTCATCTAATCAGTTACGAAAGCACCATCCCTATTCATTATTCTAAGCAGATTCCCTTATTCTCTTCTTACTTTCGCGCTTGCTTTACCAGTAAGAGTTCTATTCCCTTGGTAGTCACATTCATGTCTTCCAAACGTTCATTTACTATTTTTCTCCTACTTATACTTACTACTTTAGCATATCCACATACTTCCTTAGCACTGCTAGCAGACTTCCTTCATTTGGTTCCATATTTGTTGTTTCAAAACTTGTTCACATTTCAACTATTGTATTTGCAAGCGTCTTAAGTACCTATCCTTTTACCTGTTCATCTTAACATTCTCACTTTGAATTCCTACCCACTGTTTATTACCTTCCCTCCATCAAGCCCACTAACTTAATTTTACATAAAACAACAATGTTCCGTAATCCCATTTCTAACCCCTCACTGATTTACATCCAACACATATTCCACTTCTTCACCAACACAAAATCGATTTACATACTTTTCCACTTCGATTACCATCTCTACTAAAGCACAGGTTTTAGTATGCTTATAAATTACTCTTGTGTTTAAAAAAGTATTGTTCACAAATCTCTCTCAGCATAATCGATACTTTCCTACCTTCTCATTTTTCCGACACTCCAAAAATTACCTGTTATACCATCTCATTTTTGATTTTGCTATCCAACCATTTAGGTCAACAAACACATTCAATCGAAGTCTTATACCCTATCCAAAACATCATTCATATCATATATATATATATATTATATATATATATATAATATATATATATATATATATATATATAATATAATATATATATAATTATATATATAGTATTATATTATAATATATATATATATATATATAATATTATATATAATAGTATATATATATATATATTATATATATATATATATATATATTATATACTATAATATATATTATATATACTATATATACACATTTATCTTGTTCTGTAGCCTCTCCCTCTCTCCTACGAGAAACGGGCTACCACGAGACATTGCCCCACCACAGCAGAGTGGGCCCAGAGGTCTGTGTGAATGATCGCATTGAAGTTGCGTCTGATGTTCGTTAAGTCGGGCAGTATAGTTAGAGTAAGAGATGTTCTGCGTCATCGTTAGTCTTGGAATGACATCTTTGACAGTGGGGTCAGGGTGCTTTATTAATTTTGAATATATATTCTTGAAGTGAGGGATAGTGCCCAGATCGGAGTGAGGACAGGAGTACTCTGGGTTTGACGGTACAATATTTGTTCTGTAGGTGATATTTTAGGTGATCGCATTTGAAGTTGATCATGCTAAGATAGGCTTTTAAAGGTAGATTTTTGTTTCATTTAGTAAATAATGGATGGGTGCTGGGGGGAATGGAACCTGTTATTATCCTGAGAGCTTTGTTTTGTATGGTTTCTAATTTTTGAATATTTAATGGTGCTATTGTGGAAGCCCAGGCAGGTGATGCATAATTTAGGAAGGGGCTTAGGGGGTGTTTCTTTATGTTGACAAAAGCTTATGCCAGTTAGAGTTTTCAGTGCGTTTTGTTTATGTGTGGCTCTTGAAACGATATTGTTGATGTGGGGATCGAATGTTATGTGTATCAAAGGTCATAACTAGGATGGCGGGTTGTTTATTGAGGGGTGGAATCTATTGTTAGATGGGGAAATTGCTGGGTGGATGTTAGATTCTCTTCTGTCTAGGGTGAGTGAGGTAATAGTGGATTTTTGAGGTAATGCAGGATTTTGTGCTGTGATTGTTAGATCATCTGCTTAACTATTAATTTTTATAGAAAGGGAAGTGGGATACGGGAGGTCGTGCATTTAAAGGTTAAAGAGTGTAGGTAAAAGAATGGCTCCCTGGGAAGGGGACTCCATTATATATATATATATATATATATATATATTATATAATGATATATATATATATATATTATATATTATAATATATATATATAATATATATATATATATATATATAGATAGTATATTATATATCGATAGAATGATTCTGATGGGAACGCAAGAGGAGAAGCCAATTTGAACACAATGCTGTAGAGTTGAAATGGAATTATTACTCCTGAACTTCAAAGTGTTGAATAATCTTATAGGGTATAATAATAATTATATATATATATATTATATATATATAATATATATATATTATATATATATATATAAAGATGATTATATTTTTTATATATTATATATTATATATTATTTTAATTATTATATATATAAATATATTTATATTATAATATACTATATTATACAGAGAAGGCTAGGATTTTTATTAAAATAAATGACTCTTAAGATGTGCAAGTTAGTTAAGTGACACCTGAGGTTAATTATGACGCAGACCAGCCAATAATTTATAATAACACAAATGATAAATAACAGGATATCAAGAATGTGTTACCAATAAGACCATTATTATTTATAAGGTGGAGTACCAAGTTAGAAAACTTAACAATATCAATTTGTATGGATTGACCTTGTTTTGGAAGCCACTTAAAGTTTTAGGCCCTTTCTGGCATACTCCAATCTTGAAATTTTTGTATTTTTTCCTTTTAAATAGGTTGCAAATGCTCTACTTAATGATGTTGACCTTCGGCTCGTTATGTTTACGGCTTTTGGTAAAGGATTTGTTAAGACATGCAGATTGTCTCCAGATGCCTTTATCCAAATGTCTCTTCAGTTGGCATATTATAGGGTAAGTTGCAAGTGACAGCTAGGTCTTTTTAGATTGTTCCTTGATTTAGCAAAATAATTTTTTTCTTAAACGGACATAAAATTACTTATAGTTCAAAATTTTCTGATGTGATATAATTGTATACGCAGAATTAAATTATTTTATCCTAAATGTACTAGTTTTAATTTATAATTATGTTTAAAGGATGCTGGAAAATTCAACTTAACATACGAAGCGAGCATGACCCGCTTGTTCCGTGAAGGAAGAACAGAAACAGTTCGTCCGTGTACTATTGAATCGTCCGCTTGGGTTAGGTCAATGGAGGATAAATCATGCAAGGTGAATATTTTATCCCCATCTAAATATTAACTCAAATTTTGATCTTCAATTTTTTGTACTTTCGATTTATAAGTTTTCGATTTTTCAACCTTTGTTTGCTTTAATTAACTCTAACACCAACTTCCATGGCAGTGCTTATAATTATATCTCAGAATCCACTCAAAACCATGTGACTCCACCAATCCGGACCCCGGACCCCGCAGCCCAATTTATATTATTTAAATAGGACATATTAAATGAATACAAAGGTATTCTCTGTTTATCTTACAATAACTATTTATTAATTTCTCGTTATTGAGAAAATTTTAAAAAGTTTAGTATGCTTTATTACTAGTACACACATTTAAATCACAAACCCAAAATGGCGTCGGATGAAATTCAACACATATTAGTGTTCTAGGTTATGTTGAATATACAACATATGTGCACAGTTTCTCTCTTTAGTATTTGCTGACTAAGTAACTGCTACTCGCTATGATTTGTATTATGTCATTTTATACTACTACAAGTTGGGTGCAAAAAAACATTCTTTTTTTCATAATCTTGGCAAATATATTTCAAAAAAATGTTAATTTTCTTGATTGATTGAATGAATTAGCCGCAAAAGATTTCATTTTGTAGTAAAGGTACAGTAAATTTAAAATTTAGTAGGAGACTACTATATATCAACATCAATATATCATTTGTTTAGTTATATAAAAAAAAAAATTATATGTAAAAGAAATTTATTGCTTTCTCACAGACAGATTTTGTAATTATTATTATAGAGGAAGTGTTTTTATAGAAAAATGTATTATTTTCTTGTAATTATTTATATCAAATTTGAATGTAAATTTATGAACATACACAAAAATATAAAATTACTTAATTTTTAATAAAATTTCAATACCGAAGATATCCTTCATGTGTACTGGTTGTAGAATGCCCCACTGCCATTCCCACCTGTCGGGATTAAAATTAAAAAAAAGGTAGGAACCTCTGCTAACCAATAAATCATTTTGGGTTGAAACATTTCAGAATGCTGACAGAATCTCCCTATTAAAAAAGGCTTGTGCAAGACATCAAATAGGATATCAAGATGCCATGTGTGGGAAAGGCATAGACAGACATCTCTTCTGCCTTTATGTCATCTCTAAATATCTCGAAATCGATTCCCCGTTCCTTAATGAGTTGAGTTATATTATATATATATATAGAATATATATTATTATATATATATATATATTATATATATAATATATATATCTATATATTATATATATATATATATTATATATATTATATATATATATTATAATATATATATATATATTCAAAGGAAGAGTTGGAATTATATAAGGAGGAAAAAGAAATACTAACAGGCATACGTAGGGAGAAAAAAGAGTAAATGAACAGTTTGAAGGAGGATGAATGAGAATAAGGATATAGAAAGCGCTTCTGTGAAGGAAGACGGCGAAAGGTTAAGAATGAAATAAGGGGAATCTGCTTAGAATAATGAATAGGGATGTGCTTTCATAAGTAATAAACCTGCCGCATGGTAGCGTAGGCTTCTGGAGAAATTCGAAAATTGATAAATCCCGTAATTTCTGCCGTTGCAAGGTGAATAGTGTGCGGTTTGATGTGCATAGGAAAGTAGTTTGGGATGAAGGTTATTGAGTAAGGAGGAGGTAGCATGGTGTTGAGAAATGAAGAATGGGAATCTGAGGTATAATGAGAATTACTAGTGAAAATGATCAAGAGCGGAGGGATGGTGATTGATTGGATTGAAGTTGTGTATAAGCGTTGTCATGAGAGGTATAGTTTTCAAGGAATTGAGGGAGCGGTTAATAGTTACTGTGTAAATAAAGGGTAAAGGAAGAAAAGGGGAACTGTAGAATTATAGGGGACATAAGTTATTGAGTGTTGTAGGAAGATATATGATGGTATTTTTGGTCGAAAGAGTGCGTCGAGTGAACGAGGACTGATTGGTGAAGAACAAGTGCGTTTAGGAGTGGTAGAAGATGTGTGGATCAAATATCTTTATTTGAACAAATGATTGAGAATGACGGAGAAGAAGCAATAAATTGTATTTAGGTTTTATGATTTGCAACAGGCGTATGATAGAGTTAATAGGAATCGTTTTTAAGCAGGTGTTAGGTATTATTGTAGTTTGGGTAGTGGCTTATGAATGGAATGCAAAATATGTATGAAGCGATTAGTGAAGAGTGCTGTAAGATAATGTTTCAATGGTATTGGTTTAGATAATGCGGTAAGAAGGTGTGTGTTATGTCTATTGTTATTCAATTTGTATATGGATGGGTTATGAAAGAATTTGAGGATGGGATGCAGGAAATGGTGTTGGTAATGGTAGGAGAATGGAGTTGAGTGAGAGGTGCCTACCTAATTATATGCGGAATGATTTGTTTCTGTGTGGCGAATCTGAAGAATTGAGAGAGGATTGATAGAGAGAGATTAGGCAGGGTGTGTGAAAGGAGGGCTTGAAAGTAAACGTGGATAAGAGTAAGTTATGGTTGTTAGTAAGACTTCAGTGTGAAGTTATGTTAGAATGGTTGTGAGCAGCTAGAACAAGTTGTTCCCCGAGTTTAATAGGGTATGCGTTGGATGAGGATGAGAAGGGAACGGACGAGCAGAGTGTAGTAGGAATGTGAGAGTGGCGAGAATGGTGGCTGGTGCCAATAGAAATCGTTTGGTGAACTGCAGAAGGATTAGTTCTTGAGTGATGCTAGGGTCTGACATGAGGTTATGTTTTACCTGTGTTAAGGTATAGTAAGTGGACTATGGCAGGAATAGAAGTAGATCTAAAGTTCAAGGTGGTTCAGAATGGACAATCTTAGGGTGTGTATTGATAAAGAATTGGATAGAGAGGAATGAACGGTATTAGAGTTGTGTGTATTGTGTGAAGAAGGGTAAATGAGAGAATAATTAAAGTATGTTTAGAGTATGGTTGGTCATGTGTGAAAAGGATTGAAATGATAGTAGGTGGTAGCGGATGGTGTTATGTGGTGAGTGTGTTGTGAAGCGACCGGCTGGGAGACCGAAAAGAAGTGGATTGAGTCGGGTGAACGAATGTCTGAAGGAAGAGAAATTGTGGAGTTTGGCAGAGGCGAGAAAAAGAGTGCATGATAGGAGAGAATGGCGGGGGTTTTGTATGGGGCAGGTTGTGCCCACCTGGACCAGGGGATTAACCTTACATTGACGATTTACCATAGTGAGGTCCGTCGCGGCTCGCATTTGGATGATTAGGGGTGGTGTTTTTCTTCTGTGACGAGCTCTCACTAAAATAATGTACAGAGAGGGGCAGGGTAAGGGCTGGAGCGTTCTTTCGACGTATTGTATGTTTCTCTACTCTTTTATTCGATGTTGTACAGCACCCTTAACCCCCAATATTGGGGCAAAAGAGGAAGGTGAAGAAGAAAGAATATATAATTATATATATATTATATATATATATATATATATATATATTATATAATAATTATATATATATTATATATATATTATATATATATAAATATATATTATATATAATATATTATATATATTTATGACGCTTCGTGGGCGGAGTTGAGTCGGCCGCGCTCTCAAGAGGAAGAAGCTGGTCAAATACTCCGCGTAGCAGTTGGATTTTTATCTCTTACTGGGGGCAAGAATTAAAATCGATCGATGGATAACACGTTGGGTGCGCTGGTTTGGATAGCTCCTTAAGTTCGGTGTCCTGTTGTACCGCGTGTTCACCCTGCATAGGGATAAGCACGTTAAAAGTAAGTTATTATAAAGTATATTAATTATATATATATAATATATATATAATATTATTATATATATATATATTATATATAATTATATATATATTATATATAGATATATATATATATTACACTTCTTCCCAAGTAGGGGTAGGTCGTAAATGAACTGGAAACGGAAGTAGTTAGAAAATATGAGCAAGTCGAAATAAAGCCAGCAATTCGCTACCTTTATACCTTTTAGTGAGAACTGTTGCAGTCGAGGAAAAATCCACCTAGAGTTTCACGAGACGCTTACGGACCTCACAATGATTGTCAATGTGGTATCCATGCCAAGGGTGGGCCACAACATTATGCCCCCCTGCACAGAAAACCCCACCATTCACTCATATATGCACCTTTTTCTCGCCTCTAGCCAACTCTATTTCTCCTCCAAGTATTCCATATACTGACCAATCCAACTTTTTTCTTCGGTCTCCAGCCTGTCGATTCCCACACAGCCAATATACATGCGCTTAACCAACGACTATCATCAATGCTTTCCACGTTACCAAACTAATTTCTCAACTGTACTTTACCATTTATTTCTTATTTACACCTTCCTTTCTACAACAACAACTCTAAATGTTCATTCTCATTTATCAAATTCTTTCAATTGTCCACTGAAACTGTACTTTAGTCCAGACCATAGTTCACTAATATCACATTAACACAGTTAACACATTGACTTCTTTAAGGCCCTACGGCATTCAAAGCTTATCCCTTTATATCACCAGGATTTAATTGCACCATCCAACTCCCTGCCATTCACAACTTTCCTTATACATCTGCATCATTCGTTCCTTTTTCAATCCAACATTATATCCTAAATATTTTAAATGACTTGTTCATGTCCATTTAACATAACTTCAACGAGATCCTACTCAAACATAACTATATTTATCGTACGGTTTTACTTTCAACCCCTCCTTTTTACAGACCTGCCAAATCTCTTACCATCTCGTCTCATGCGGAGACTCGCACACACAAATTCAAATCATTTCATTAATAGATAAGAAGACCCTCACTCTCTTCCATCTTCATTCATGCCTGACACCATCCTTGCCAACCCTTACCCTAATTTTTCATTACTCAATCATATACAATTGAATAACCAAGAACATAACACCCCTGCTTCACTCGCTATTAATATTAAACCAATTGACTTTGATCTAATATTCTAAAGAGCTTCACTATCGTCATAAATACTTTTTATTCATTCAGAAGCTTACCCACAACATCTTATATCACTAACCTGCATGATTCCCTATTAATCCTATCATTCTCCTGTTGCAAATTCAATAAAAACCTAATACAATTTCTTCTCCCTAATTTTCTCAATCATTTGTTTCAATGTAAAGATTTGATTCACACATCCTCTACCACTTCTATTTTATTAATTTGATATTTTAAATTTTAATTGGGTTAATGGAGTGCTCTGCGTAGCTTCAGCGTTGACTATCCTTGGAATAGGGATAGTTCTCACTATTGTAATGATTTGTTAATTTTTCTTTCTAAAATCCATAGTTCGATCGTACCGTATTAGTTCTCATACTTTTCAGACTAGATATTTCGTATTGGGAATGGAAAAACTCTCCTTTTATCCCTCTTGCTACTAATATTTCTTCAGCTCAGAATCGTTGCAAGATTCTAAGCAATCTTTCACTAAATGAAGGTGCGCTTATCTCCTTGGTTCCCCTACTCTCATATTTCAGACACTTCGCCCACAGACATGATAAATCAACCTTCCCTGCTCGTATTTGTTCTGATAGATCTGTTTGCTAATACTCCTGCTGAAAAAGCTAATCTCCAGCCTTCTTTATTTATACAATTCAACCCCTGATATTCTTTCCCCTTCTCCTCTCAGATATCTCGTGTCTTTACTCGAGATTAGCATATTCAGGAGTGTTGGACTCTTGCCATCTAAGAACGTGGTGGCGCTATACATATCCAAGGCTTTTGGCAAAAAATCTTATACGCCACTGTTTTCTCACCTCGCTTACTCATGCTTACCTTTCTTTCAAATCGATTGTTGTCAGTGCGGCGACTACTTCATTCCATGTCAGTAGTGGTGTTCCTTAAAGTTTTGTTTTATATCATCCTTTTTCCAACATTTCCTTATTGAACTTCGCATCTGTTCATTTAACCCTACTCATTCTTATGCTAGTGACTCGACACTCTAATTTTCTATTCATGTCAAATCTTCTTTACCTCTCGAATTCAGCTTTCTGATTTAATTCTTGCTGATTTGCGTAGGGTTTCTCTGTGGAGTCTCCTCTATTTTTACTTTAAAAAAGAACAAAAAAAAACAAAAAAACAAAAAAAAACGACCACACAAATCTATGGGATCTCCTCTTTTTTAACTTTTTTTTAAAAACACACCTGCACAAATCTCCCTCTCAAATTTCCTCTCTCTTTCAACTGTTCAATAGTTTCACCTGTGGACGATATAAACATTCTTGTACACACTAACAAAAAAAGGGCTTGGAAACTTCATAATCACATTATTGTCGGTGGGCTAGTTTCAAGAAACTTAAAAATCTATTAATGTTGCTAGATTTTTTTCTTCCTTGCGGTTACTCCAACTATACAAGGATCTCATCTGCCCTTGTTTGGAGTATTGTTCTCGTATTTCGGCGGAGTGAAGCTTTGGCTCCACCCATATTTTGGATAGGGTCCAAGGATGGAGGACCTATATATTAAATGTTATTTACTTATGAACTGCATTTACTCTTAATTCTTGTGCCATGAATTTGGCGCTCTATTCTGTTTTTTTTTTCTATTTGTACTACAAAGACAGGTGTTCGAGTCACCTGTCCACTTACATTCTATTTCCTATGTAACTCACTCGCAGTACGAGAATTGGTTCAACGTCTTCACATAATTTTGTGTGGGGATTATCAACTCTCAAGCTTATTCATTGTAGGACGTCTTTCTTTTCAGTCTCACCTGTTTTGCGGAATTCTCCTCAAAACTTGCGTCTCTCATCATCTATTGTGTATATACGATGTTCACATTTCCCTTTGTGATAAATAAATTATTAGTAGTATTTTCGTTTCTTATATTAATTAAAAAAAAAAGTTTATCTCAATAATTTATCTCTTTAAGAATTTGCAGTCGGACTTATCAGAATTTTTTAATTTAAATCTAATGGATTTAGATTCTTAACTTCTTTTCAAGTTTCATTCTATCAAAACAACATTTTGTCACTGTTAGTTTAAGTTGTATAAAAATAATAAGGCGCATGAACATATTTGAATTCTTTTTTTTTCTTTGCCTGTTCGCTCCCTTAGTTTAAATGAAAGAAATATGAGTAATTGAATAAAAAAAATTTATTTGAATATAGTTTGTTTTTATTGTTTTCAGTTTGTATTGATATTTTCAACAGGTATATTTTATTTATTTATTTATTTATTTTTTTTTGCAGAAAGTTTTATCAGAACCTTGGCGTCTGAGTACTTCACAAACACCCCATGGGCAAACCAATAAGTTAGATCTGACAGTACATCCAGAATGTATTAGTCCAGGTGGTGGCTTTGGACCAGTTGCTGACGATGGATATGGAGTCTCGTATATTATTGCTGGAGAAGACACAATATTCTTCCATGTATCGAGCAAAAAGAGTTCTCCAGTAACGGTATGTGTTAATGATTTAATGTCAATGTATTTTGAGTTTATTTATATTCAGGGTTGCAGAGCCGGTCAATTTTTTCTCCGGCTCTTTTATTTTAAATATCCATTGACTCCAGCTCCATTTTTAAAATACATGTCTCCGGGTTCGAAAGCATTAATTTTATTATAAAATAAAAAAAAAAAATTTCCGGATCCACCCACCCAAAAAATCTTTGACTCCGTCTCTGATTTTTTTATTTTCTTTTTACTCTGGCTCATACACTACGACCCCAAAAATTATACTCCGGCTCCACCCCACAAAAAAATTCTGCTCCAGCTCCACCCAAAAAATAATTTCCGTTCCGGCTTCAGCTCCGCAACCCTGTAATTGTATTATAACATTGACCTATTGATGAATATTTAAGAAATGAGAATAAAACACTAGATGATTATTTTCTACTTTCATTAAAAGTATTAGTATGCAGTGTATAGAAGTTTAGGGTTGTCCGACGCACCCGGCGCGGTGCAGTTGTCGAACTCATTTCAGCAGTATATATGATTTTGTTCATTTTTATTATTTTTCATACTGTATATGTTAAAAAAAGAAAATTATTAAAATTTCTTTGGAGCAAGTATCCTTGTTCACAGATTGGTTCCTTACACCCCTCTTCCATTTAGCATCCCTACATGCTGTGGCGATTGGCCTTCGTCTTCCTAAAACGTACACAGTTTACCTCTGTGTGTCTGTACGTATACGGCAACTGATCTGACCATTCTCGTGAAGCAGCTCCACACCCCGGTGGTACTGTTGGGAGATTTCAATTCTAGACACAATCATTTCGAATAAAGCCTCCATTCTACTTGATCTACTGACCTCTTTTTCGCTGGGTTGTCACAATACGGAACCCCCTCCCCCACCTATATGTACGAATGGAAACTAACACGTCTTCATGTATTGATATATCGTTTTGCTCCATTTCTGTGTTGCTTTGCTTTTAGTGGTCCCGCTTTGACCACTTATGTGGAAGTGACTGCTACCCTATCATTTTGGGGGAACTTAACACCATCTCCAGAGTCAAGGTCATAATGGCTGCAACGAGTGTATCCGTATCCCAAAGCGTACGAGGATTCCCTGCAATAGAGCACCGGTCTCCAAACTTTTTTGATCGCACACCCCTAAGACGAAAATAATTATAAGTTGTACCCCCTATAGGCATAATATAATAGGTATATATAATATAATATTATATAATATAATATAATATAATATAATATAATGTATAATAAAAGACACGGCGAACATTGAGAGAACCTCACACTCGCGTGATACACGATCATAAACTCGCAAGTGATCTTGAGCCTATTTCTTTGGCGTACCCTACTTTGGAGACCACTGCAATAGAGGATGCCTTCAGCTTCTTTTCTTTAACCATCCTTAGGACAGCAAATTCACAAATTCCTCGATCTTCTGTCAGCTGGAGACCAGCTAATCCTTGTTTGTCCTAGAAAAGTTGGCAGGCCAACCGGGAGAAGAGAGAGCTTTCTCATATGTCAAGAAACATCTGACTGCGAATTACAAGATAATTAAGGCAGTTTCGCTTAACCGCTGCACTCGTAAGCAATTTTTAGATCTTCTGTGTGTCTGGGGTTAACTGAAACCCCCTTATCTTCGGTATGGAAGGTTGTACCGAAAATTCCAAACATTCCAACACTTGTCTTCCCATCTCGCTTCGATATAGCCCTGGTGTTTGTGATACGCTGGGCACTTGCACCGATCGCAGATATTCTTGGCTACAGATTTACAAAACACTAGTATTTCTTAACTACAGAGAGTCGGTTCAAATAATCCGGAACGCAACTTCACCTTTGTACTTCTTCACTCAACGAGGGAAAGACTTTCATTATAACCGTTTTTTTTTAACCTCTTCGAATTCCAGGCGGCCCTGTCAAAATGTAGGGATGGCGCTCTAGGTTCAGATGACATCTTTTATCCTGATGAGCAGAGACCAATATCCAACATCTTTAAGTCTTTTTACTAGACCTTTATAATGGAATGTTGGTGGAGAATGTTTTTCCCCCTCCCTATGGGCAACACTTTATGTAGTACCAACCTTTAAACCGGGAAAAGACCAACATGTGGTGGATAACCATTGACCAATTTCCCTTACATGCCATATTTGTAAGTTACTTGACAAAATTGTCTCTGATCGCCTCGTTCCTGTGTTAGAAGGCCTGCATGTTTTCTCCGATTTCCAGTTCGGATTACGGCATCATCGCTCAACAGGGGATCCTTTGCTTCTCCTAGACCATGACATTCGCAGGCCTTCGCTAATAACATCATTGTTCTGAGGTTGTTCTTTGACCTAGAGAAGGCATACATCACCTGGAGGATGGGTATCCTGCTCAAATTGCACACTCTCCGACTTAGAGGTAATTACCCCAGTTTATTACCCAACTTCTCTCAAACAACTTTCTACGGTCGCTGCTCTTTGGTGTTCTCCAGACCTTTTGTGTTGGATGAAGAAGTTCCCCAGAGAAGTGTTCTCATTGTATTACTTTTTCCATCTCATTCAACGACAATGTTGACTCCATTCTGAACCCTGCCAAATGTTCTCTCTATGTGGATGATCTAACACTATGTCTTGGGTTCTCGTGTGGCGATCTTGAATGTCATCCCAAACTGGCTATAAATAAAACCTGCTTGGGGTATTCGCATGGTTTTCTGTGTTATTCCGGAGAGGGGCTAAAAGGGGCAGCCATTTCCTACCCCCGAGAATGCTTACCTTATATAGAGAACCTATTCCAGTGGTTTAAGAAATTAGATTCCTCGGTCTCATTTCACGACCGACTTTCATATGGACCCCACGCTACACACCTTAAGTAAGACCCAGTGTTACAAAGCGCTTGAATTTCTCCGTCACCTCTCTGGAAATTGCTGGATTGCCGACCGTAGGACCCTTCTGCGTCTGAATAACTCTTTCGTCTTGTCTAAACTGGACTATGGGAGTGTTGTATACGACCAATCGGCAAGCTTGCTCCGAAGTCTAGGCTCATTTCAAAATATAGGCCTCCGAATCGCAATAGGAGCTTTCCGTTCCTTCCCAAAAGTGAGCCTGAAGGTGTAAGCCAACCTGATGTCTCACTCTTCGTAGAGAGCGCATTATGTTCTCTGCCTTCCTGCGACACCAAACGTCCACCACCTTATCTGTCCCTCAATCCCGGGGAGTGGGGTGGGGTTTCAATTGTTCTAGTACTATTGTTTATAATAATCTCACCCAACTACGTATCCCTATGCAGAGTATTATCGTACTTCCATGAACATAATCACTCACTCTGACTATATCTTGCTCCTTCGATATTTTCGCTTTGTCATCATTGACTAAATCCAACCATTACCTTTTGGAGCAGTGTGCATGCGTTCAGTCTCATTCAGTGTCCCATTAGAATTCCACACAAATTTATACCGATATATCCAAAATTTTCTACAGTGTTGGGGCATCTGCAGTTTTCCAGGCCGTTTACAGCTGAGTTAATAGCGTTCTGATGGCTCTCTCTGAACTACTTCGTCATCTATTCAGACTCTCGCAGTGCTTTATAGGTCCTTCGGTCTTGTATCCGAAGAACACTCTGATGTTAGTTATCCAGAAATTTTCCCACCGACTCCACTCGAGAAAGAAAACTCCCTTTCTGCTGAGTCCCATCGGGTGTGGGTGTGACTGGCAATGAAGCTGCAGATAGAGAGTCCAAGTTGACCTCCTCGTATCATCACAGAAATTCCAGTAATGTCGCACTCCAATCTCCAGATTTTGCCCCCAGTCTCCACCAGGGCTTTAGAACACAGTGGCAGGAGTGTTGGATCTCCGAACTCTGTGGGTCCAAACTTCGTGGACTCCAGCCTCACAAACGGAATTGGTCCTCTGCTTTCAAACGCAATCGCCTGCAGGAAACTGTCTTGGCCATACCTATCTCACTCCTGGGAACTATATTATGTGGGATCCTTGCCTGCCACTTTTGTCAAAATCATGCTCCTCAGTCTGTTTAACATATCTTCGGTGACTGCCCCAAATTGGCCAACGTTCGATGTAAAATATTCCCAACACACGGGACAGCCTCCCCAACAAGCTAGCATATATTCTAGTTCGAGTCTCCCAATTTTGATGGTAGGAAAGTGTTTGCCTTTCTTACCGAAATAGGTCTTTTCTATAAAATATTTTTATACAATATACAATATGCTAATCTAATATCGTTTCTGTTTAGGCATAGTCCCCAGAGTCTATCCAACCGAGTCTGGCAGCTTTTTTTGTGAGCCGTGACCGCGCTTGAACGCACCACAAAATGCATCAGAAAATAAATCAGTAAAAGTAGAAGAATTGAAAAAGCACAAGTAGTCTATACCTATTAGGTAGAACTGTTCGACCAGATCAGAAATCAACCTAGAGCTTCATGGGACCACGACGGACCTCAAGTATGGCACCATGTTGTAGGGTTCACCCTTTGGGCCAGGTGGCCACAACCATACCCTCACAAAAACCCCCATTATCCTATTAGCGCTTTATTCTCCCTCTCACAAACCCTCACCAGACATTCCTTTATGTACCATTCCTTTTTTCAGTTTCCAGCCTGTCGATTCATAACACATCACACTATCATCCGCTTAACCAACCGACTATCATTCATCCTTTCCACATGACCAAATCATCTCAACGACTTATATTATTTCTTCATTTACCTTTTATTGATAGTTATATAGTATATAATTATATATATATTAAATATATTATATTATATTATATATAATTATATAATATATATTATATATATATATAATATAATTATTTTAAGTGATTATCACTTATCAGAGCGTAACCGGAGGGACTTCAGTAATTGAACTTTAGACCCGGGCTATCCAAGCTGCGCACAAGTGTTCGCAGACGAGTTTTATTCTTACACCAGAAGAATAAAACTCGATGTACGCGGAGGATTGAACAGTCTTCGTACGAGAGTCGGCGGTCAACTCGACGCCACGAGCGTTGCATATATTATAATATAATACTATTATAATATATATATAATATATTATTATATTATATATATATATTAATATATATATTATATATACTATATCTTATATATATACTATATTATTTTCAGAATTTCTATCTTTTGCAACCGGATGGAAAGCCTTACAGATATGAGAATTTTTCACGGATTGAACTAAAATATATATAGACTATACCCGTACTTTATATTATATATAATTATAATTATATATATATATAGATTATATTTTATATATATATATATATATATATCTATATAATATTATATTATATATATATTTAATACATATACTTAATAGCAGCTGGGGATATGGTGTGAATTCGTTCGGGGTCCGGCACCACCTTTTTTTTTAAATCTGTAGGTCCGGCTCTGGAGCCAATACTTTAAGCTGAGACTCCTTCTCTGGCTCGGACTGTGATAAAAAAAAAAAATTAATATGGTGTTACCGTCACCTTGGAACATCAGCCCAAAGAGTTTTCCTGAAAACTGAAAGAGATATTTAAAAGAAAATTAAATTGAATAAAGAGTTTAATTAAAGTTCAAAAAGCTAAAACCTAGTTGTTAATTAAATATTTATGACAGGAGGGTGTTGAATTTTAATAGCTCCTGCTCCGCAAAAAATGCTTATCATAGTTCCGACTCATACAAAAATGTTATAATGTCCATGGCTCCGGAGAGCTCCTACTTAATGGTCCTCACTTTTATTTTGGTAGAAAATAAATAGAATTATATAAATATAAAACTGCAAACTTTTTTTTTTTTAGTCAACTGTATATTTGTTTTAGGTTTTTAAAAATCCGTTTCACAAACTATTTTTGTGGATTCTGTTACAATTTTGTTAAAATTTTGGCCTTTTTTTTTTTTTTTAAATTTATATATATTTTTTTTATAGATTTTATATAAAATAAATACCTTATAATGTTCAAGTGATAGTAGTTAAAGAGATAGGATCATATATTTTATATATATAATTATAATATATATATATATTATATATATAGTAGATATAATATTAATATATATTATTTATATATTATATTCTATTTATAATTATATATATTATATAACAGTAATATATATTTATATATAATATATATATATAATAGTATATATAATATATATATATATATATAATATATATATATAGTTACTATATATATATATATATTATATAATATATATATTAATATAATATACCGTATTATATAATTATATATATATTATTTATATATATATATATTATATATATACTACATATTATATATATATTATATATATATATATCGATATATATTATATATATTATATATATTATATATAAACTTATATATATATATATTATATATATAATATTATTACGTTATATAATATATATAATTATTATATATATATTATTATATATATATAATATATATATAATATATATATATATATCTATATATATTATATATAATATTACCGTATTTTATATATATACTATAATACTATTATATTATTATATATATATATATATTATATATATATCGCTATTATATATTATATAGTAATATATATATATTATATATATTATTATATATATTATATTAATACTTATATATATATAATATTTAGTATATATAGATAGTATATATAGATTGCATTGATCAAATCTCAATCTCGCTTATTTATGTTAACATCCTAAAGTATATCACAACACACTTCTATTTCTCTTCATTAAGTTATAGTATATTAATTAAATTATATTAGTATATTTTTATTACTGTAGTTATTCTGATTATAATTAGTATAGGTTATTATATTATATTATTATATAATATATATATATATTATAATATTATCTATTTACTTTATAATATATTAATATATATATTATATATATATTATATAATATAGTTCTCTTAATTTAAACTTCAAATATTTAGTTAAAGTATCGTTCTCCAGCAGTGAATGTGCAATTATTTTTAGATTATATTTATCCTTAGGCTTTAATCGTAGACATATATATATTATATATTATTAATATATATTTATATATAATATATATATTTAATTATCATATATATTATAATATATAGTAATATATATATAATATATATAGTAAAAAGGAGCCTGTGATTGTATATTAAACTTTTAATGTAATATTTTTTTAGTTACCAGTAGGTTTTGTGGTGATGGATTTGTTTTAAACTTACTTTGTGGGCAAATTTTAATCTCATAAAATTTTATTAAACTTTGATATTTTTAAATACCCTTTGATAAAAAAGTCCATTTCAGATTTTATCAACATATAATGTGTATTTTCTAAATTTTAATGTTGCCACTTTGATTCTTAAGATTTTTCTTATTGGCAACATTATTTTTCAAGATCATAGAGGGGAAAGTATTTTACATTTTCGGAACCTTCATGGCGAGAACAGACCTCTTCTCACTCTGTTCATTGCGTAAGATTTCACTTTCGATAAAGTTATATCAAAAGCTTAGTGATAAAAAAAAAATATTGAACCCTTTCAGGGAGTCTATTGCTTTTTGTTATTGTTTTTTGTATTAACGTAGATTTGCTAACTCATACTATTGCATTTCATTATCAGTGGGTTTTTACCAATGTCAAAAATGTATATTGAATACATAAATCTGATGATTAAATTCTGCATCCTTAATCTGTTTAAGTAGAGTATGTGCATGTTACAACCATACGTCAGTCATTTATTTTCTTAACGAGTAATTGATAACATTTGAGCAGGATTTGGGTGTTTACTCGCACCTCCAATTCAAATAAGCTAACCTACTTAGGCCTCCAAAACCCCTGAGTATTCTTGCAAAGGATAAAAACTCTAAAACTATAATTCAAATATTTTTTTTGCTTAAAAAGTTTTTAAATACTAAACATGGATAATGAACAAAATTGATTAACATTTAACATAAACGAGAACTTAAAATATGCAACGTAATATAACTGATTGTATAAAAGTTAGCGCCTTTTCTTTTTGTCTTGCTTTCTTCTATGATATGGAACGTGATTTCTTTGAGGAGCAGATATATGAGGAGAACCGTGGTCTGATCCATCTTCGTCACTCGAGTCCCCATCCTAGTTTGAGGGGGAGAATGTTTATATACATTATTTTAAATTACTGAAATTGTTTCCATTTTAGATGTTAAAATACTTTGCCCATTTTACAAATTAAAAGGCTAATTGTCTATATTACATACTGAACACAAATAAATAAAACCAGGTTGAGTGTGGAGAAAAGTATCGGCAATAATACTTGATATGCATTTTGAGAATTAATGCAAACTTATAAATGACGAATAATGATTTGTTAGGATGTCTAATAGACAACAAGTTTATATCACAAAAACTCTCATAACATCCATTTCATCATTCACAAAAGTACCATCACAATTCATTATTTTATAACTCCCCTTACTCTCTTTCTTAATCTTTCGTAGTTCCTTCCGAAAGAACTGCTTATTCCCCATTCATCCTCCTTTCAAAATGTTAATTTACCTTCTTTCTTTTTTTTTACCTGCTATGTATGCAACTTTGTCTTTTTTTTTCTTCTCCTATTTCCATACACCATTCTTCTGAAACCTTATCATTGCCTTTTAGCTCATTCTACCACGCCTCTTTCTTACTTTTAACCTCTTGCATCACCTCTTCATTCCACCACCCACTAATGAAATTCTTACTTCCTACTTTGAAACGCCCACACACTTCTCTTGCACTACTAACAAAAGCTTCCTTTATTTGCGTCCAGATTTCTTCAGTTTCATCTTCCTTACATTTAACTGGTTTATTTGCAAGTGCTCTCACATACTTTTCCTTATTATCATGTTCACTAACTTCTCACCGCCAAACTTTCTAATTGTCTTATCTCTTCTATTCACTAACATTCAATAATTTTGTGTAAGAATTAATACTTATTAAAAGACCCAAAAAGTCTTTTAAATAACTATTTTGCTATTTTCAACTCATTACTACTTTCACATTTCTTCACCACACAAAAATCATCAGCGTGCACTTCGATACATATCTACCTACACCAACTTGTGTACTTATGAATACCTCCTTTGCTCCAAAAGAATGTATTACTACACATACCTCTCTCTCACAGAAATCAATCATTTTCCTACCATTCTTATTTTATCCCACAACCACAAAGTTAAATGTTATACAATCTCATTTTCAATCGCCTATCCAATTGATCTAAAACCTCACCACAACCAAACGTGCACACTTGAAAAATCCGAGTACTGCAGTTGTGATCTGATGTCCATAGTCAAGGGTTTAGTAAAAGTATGTGTCGTTATTAGTCTAAGAAGATATCTTATGACAGTAGGGAGGTGTTATTAATTGAATTGTATTTTTGAATGAAGGATGGCCCAATTCTTAGAGCGTTAGCGTTATGGGGTTTCCGTTCAAAGTTTTTTCACGTTGGGATATTTTGTGGACGATAAAAGTATGGCAGAGCGTTCTTGACGTTGTAACTGGTGTGATATATTTATAATGGGGATATTGGGTGGGGGGTTTAACCCCTGTTTTATATGTAAGAATAGTACAATGCTGTGTGATTTTTTCTTTTAGGTGTTATATGTTATATTGGAAGAATTGAATCTACGAGTGATTTATGTAAATGCAGCTAATCATATCAGATGGTTTTTAAGGGAGAATTTTTTTTCGTAAGAGATGATGGAAGTAGTGTGGATGGGAGCAGCCTGTTATTATCTGAGAAATGTATTTTCATTTTTAATTGCTGATCCTGGATTGTAAATTTGGCAGCCAGGCAGTGTGCATAATTTGGAGGGAAGGATATCATGTCTGTAAAAATTGAGAGTTCTTATGTTGCAAGTTTGTTCCAGTTAGGTTTTCAGGTACTTATTATGTTGGCTTTGAAGTGATATTGTTGATGTTCGGGTGATTGTCATATGTGTATTGTTTATTGAGGAGGGGGTGGGAGTCTATTGTTAGATAGGAAATTATGGGTGAGTTGAATTCTTCTGATCTAAGTAATGTGCTAGAGGAATTTTGGGGATGATGCAGTTATTCTGTTTGTAGTTACCATTTGAGTATAGAAGGTTTTATTGATTGTGTTAGTTTCTGCATGCATATATTATAGAGTTTGGCTGTGGATTGTGATCGGCATAAAATATTTTTTATAGAAGAGAAGTTGAGGATAAGTGTTTCATGCATAAATATTTAAATGAGTAGAGTGAAGGATATGGTCCCAGGGGACTCTTATATAATTTTTATGAGCGGGGACTGTCGTCCCTGGATGTACTATCTGTACACCGGATTATAAAAAACTTGCATTATATGTTTTTTGTTGATGGTATTATTTGTTTTAAGCTTTGTCATTAAAGGTATGGGGACTGTAATCAATGATCAATGTTTTTGCTGACGTTTATTGCACAAGTGAAGAACAGTACATCAAGGGGTGGAGGAAGTATGGTAAACCATAAGAGTTATGCTAGATCGTTAGGTAATGGCCGAAGAGTAGAGTACTTTTGCATAATCATGTTAGCGAGTCTAGATAAGGCTAATGGGGAAAATAGATGTTTCAATATTTAGGAATATTGTTAGAGAGCAATGATATAAGATCGATAACTATTCGTTGATTTGTTTGTTTTAATAAGGGGTTTATATATATATATATATGTTATCATAAAGTACTTGTGTGTTGGTTTTGCCATGCAATGTTCAAGTAGCATATCTAGGTTTTGAGGTGAATATTATATATATCAATTCATGGTTGGGACCATTTTAGTTGTTTATATATTCGTGTACTCTAGAGTGTGAATGGGATCTTCTTTAGATTTATTATTTATATATATCACGATATAATATACTACATATTATATATTATATATTATTATATTATTATATATATACTATATATATATATATAAGTATAACTATACTATATATACCATCCAGCATGTCCCTTATACCCATACTGAGCGGTAGGTCCTCAATATGCACTGGGATTGAGCAATGCCATAAGATTTATTTCAAATATTGTAGCAGAGACCCAACCCACATATATATCACTATATAATTATATATATATATTATATGTATATAATATATATATATATATATATATATTATTATAAGTATTATCTATATCTAATATATATATATTATCTAAATATTTTATATACCTAATAATATCTATATATATATATATAATTATATATATATATTATATATTATAATATATATATATATATACACTATTACTTATATAACACACAAAAAAAAACAACATTTGACCTTAGATATATATGCTCTGAGCAACACGATATATCACATATTACAATGCTACCCTATAAGGTGAATCTTATATAATCTATTTCATTGGTAGTCCTTAGCATTGAAGAGGGAAATATAAAATATTTAGCTACTGGATCAACCTTAAAAACATGTTCTATTATGAAAACCTATCCAATTTTCCAAAGATTTTAAAACTATATGTCAGAGACTTATAAATTACTTTCTATTTAGTACATCCTTCGAGGCATCTTATAACCAGAAATAAACACTAACAGTCTATGCAAAAAAATTTTGATTTCGTTATATGGAATAAACATACTGCAAACTAGCCAAAACCATTATCTTGCGTACAATATGCGCATCAATAGAACATGTCCCTGTTGTTTACATGCATTCCGGATTTGATACTTTAAATTATAAAAAGCTTAAACGATATATATATATATAGTAATACTATATATATTTTATATTATACTATATATATATATATATATATATATTATATAAGATATAAATATATATATATATATTAGATAGAATTAGAAAAGTAAATGAGATTAGGGTTTAATTATTTATATCTAAAATGCTAATAAAAAATTCATAACTTCCTAACTTCTACATGATTATTCTTTAATAAATATAGCACTAACCGAAAAAAATAATATTTATTATATATATATATATATATATATTAGAAAAAAAGTCTAATATAAAATATAATTCATTAGTATATAAATAATATATTATATACCGTATATTTATATATATATATATATATATATAATATTATTATAATATATATATATAATATATATATATATAAAATATCTATATATATATATATAGCTTCTCCGATTAATTAATATTTCTTTCATACTTATTTATTAACTTATATATTATAATATATTATATATATATAATATATATATTAATATATTATATAATAATATATATATGCGCTTAATGAATAATCTGTATAGCCAAAACTCAAGATTTTGTGGTGATATTGTGTACAAAATCAGGAACCCATTTGGGAATGAAACTAGTTTGTGACATGGGTATATTCCTTTAGGAAATATTTGCACCGTTTCAAATTAAAAATATCTTATATAAATTACTAAACGTCATTCAATTTTAAATCTGAAGAGTTGAGTCACATAATTTTTGTTTCTATTTTAAAAAATTTATTTCAACTTTGTAAAATGATTATAAAGTTTTTAGAAACATGGATAAATTCAACATCCATATAGTAGAGTTAAAAGTTTGTGTAAAAGTGTTAGAAAAAATTTAAAATATACGTAAAATAAATGTAAAGTTGATTCATAGTTTATAGAAAGGTTTGTTGAAAAGTGTAAGAAAGAATTGAAATTACGAAGAAAGGAGGAAGCTTTTATTTTATGTAAAAGCAAAAGTAAGCTAGAATTACATAACGTTTGTACAAAATATATCGATTCATCAAATTTTTTGGATTTAAGTTCCAAGGACAACAGAGATTATGATGTAACTTTTAATATGGATTCTTACGACCTCTTTTGCTTTCTCATCAAATATTGCTTTTGACTATTTTTTTAATTAAAATCTAGTTTTCTTTTTATTGAGTTGGCAACAGTTAAACAAACATCGAATGGAGTTTTGCTTAGAATTGTGGTGGTTTAACTTTTTTCGGAAGCTATATACTTATATATATTACTAAATATTATAATATATATTATATATATATATATATATATCATTATTATCTACAGATATATTATAAGATATATACTTATATATGATATAATTACGGCACAGTGAGATCACGGCGTTCCTTAAATGGGACAGTATAACCCTTTAGGGGGTCGTTTCTGCAGGGGGATGAAGGGGGAGTTTTCATCCGGAGGATGGTGGAGGAAACCCCGCGAACCCAAGACCAAGATCAGGGTTCGAGACCATGCCCCGGAGGGGGGATATAGGCTCCAGTAGTCCACTGAGGCGAGAGCCCACTCAATGGACATCGGGCGGTACTACCCATGTTTCGTTATGATATAATAATCCCAAAATGAGTACTGTTGGGACATTTATTCGCAACTAATTGTTTGTCCAGTTACATTTGATTTATTTAAAATAATAATAATAATTTATTACTATAATAATAATATTATCATATATATATATAATAACTTATACTATGTAGATATATATATACTATATACATATATATATATATATAGATATAATATATATATATATTCCAGAATCGATATATCGATATTTAATCGAAATCAAATATCACAAGTCTGAACAGAATTCCCAGCTTTATATATATATATAATATAAATCTAATCTATATTATATAATTTTTATAATACTATTATATATATATTAATTATATATATATTTTAGTATTAATATATATTATCTATAATATTTAAAGATATATATATATAATTAATTATAATAATTATATAGCTTTTTAAAGTTTGGCTATATTATTAAGAACCGGAGTAATATAGGTATATTTAGGAAGTTATAAGTTATTAAGAATTTTTAGATTAAAATAATTTAAATTCATAATTAAATGGTAATTAATTATATAATATATATATATATAAATATGTGCAAAATATATACGATTTACGGATATTATAATATATTAATATATAATAATCATATTAATGAGTAATAGCTTTTTTTTATAATCGTTTTTTTTTTTGTTTTTTTTTTACATATCTTTCAGCCCCATGTAAAATTACTAAAACAGTGGTGTCAAACCTCTCTCATATAGGCATAAATTTAATCAATCTAAAAAAAATTTTTTTTGTTTAAATTCGTTTAAGAACCCATTAAGTTTAGGTTATGATAAGTTTTATTAATTATACACAGTAAATCTGTATCTACTCAACCAAACTTATTGTAACCTTAATGATTTTTCAAATGTAAAAAGAAATGATATATGAAAATAACGAATAATATTACTTATAAAAATATCGTAAATTTGGCAATTTTTTATTAACAATATTTAGGAAAGTTGCTTATAGGAATATCAAATCATCGATTGATTTTTTAAAAAAATATTGATTTTTTTTAGAATCTGTTAAACTCAACTATTGCCAAAAAATTTATATTATCGACGTATCAACTGGTATCATGGAAATAAACAATTACCCATTCATTAATAGGGTTAATTTTGGGAATGGTTTGATGCAGGTTATTAAGTGTGACTCACTTGCAATATTTAACACATTGCCTGCCACGGGGAAATCGGTAAAACTTCTCCGGAGGCCACGTTAAGATTTTTGCATTTTTATATAGGTTATGATTAATGAAATCATATGGTAGCTGAAATTCGTAAAGGTACAAAGTATTTACCGAGATATTTAATTTTTTTATTTTTTTTTTTTAATTTCACCAGCAGCCTGTCTTCTCATATATATGTGTGACATTTGACATATATAAAGGCATAGGCCCTGCCTACATGTGACATCTCTGATCAATGTTTTTTTATATTTCAAAGATAAAATACGCAAAACTTATAAATATTTCAGAGGTAAAATAATAAAATAATAATCAAATATTAAAAACAAATGTAAATAAAATAAAAAAAGTGTACCACCACCTAATAGGCTCCACGTGCCGGTACATATATATATATGTTAGATATATATATATATATATATATATGTATATATATATATATATATATATATATATATATATATATATATATATATATATATATATATATTCCCATTTTCATATGAAACTAAACGTAAGGTAAAACTAGAACTGTAACACCGACGGCCACGAGACTTATACCAAAAGTTTCCTCAGTGGCCACGCTATCTTTTGAGCATATATAATTGCATGTATTGTCTCATCAGATTTGTGTGATTATAGTCTCAAAATCAGTTTCTGTGTCAGACAATATAAAAGTGACGAGGCCGCAAATGTGAATATTTTATCGCACATTGTTATAAAGCATGGCAGTCAAAGGGCTACAGTTGAAGATGGCAGTTTATATGATGGTTTGGGAATCATGTAGTATATTTTGACTAAGTCAAATTGGCAGGCTTTTAGTTAATTAAGGTAAAACTGCATATGGTATTTATGGCAAACTTATTAAAGCATGTACTTTAGCTATAGTTTCTGGTTTTGCTAGTAGCCTAGTTGGTTTATACTGCATAAGAAATTGACAAGCCCTAAGGTGCTGTGTGTCTTTTGCATGAGCATGGTTACTCAAGTTGACTAGGGCAACTCGATAGGCCCATTTTGAATTCCTTCACTGCTTCTACATTTAATGTTGAATGTTTTAATTAGCCTAATGGGTATTATATATGCTAGAGAGAGTGCAACGTAGAGCAACAAGGATGATTTCTGGGTTTGAGGGTAAGAGCTATGAGGAGAGGCTGAAGGAGTTAGAATGTTTTCTGTAGAAAGGCATTTCTCAGAGGGAACATGATATACAAAATATTTACATCTTTTGATAATACAGAGATCAATAAATTTTCATAGAGAACATGGACAGGGTAATCTAGGGCACAGTTGTAAATTTAGTGAAGAAAGCATGCACCTTGATATACAGCATGCATTCAGTAAGAAGGTTAACTTGGAATAGTCTTCCAGAGTGGAAGTTTGCTGGATGCAACTCGATTGCAACATTAAGAAAAGGTTATCTGATTTATGATACAACTATAATATATTGACGTGGGGCTAAATTATGGTTAGTTGTGATATGTTATAGTTAGATGGCATGTGTGACCATAACTTAGTTATTAATGCATGTAGATGGTTTGGGTATCATATTTATATATCATTAGTTTTGACTAAGCCAAATTATGACACTTATTTGAAATACAGGTGCTTGTGGATTTGCATGAGCACAAGTCAGAATGATCAACAGTCTGATAAATCATGTAGTTTTTTTACCGTCTCCATAGTCTTAATGTTCTACGTTCCTAGAGTTAGCCCACACATTTCTACAATTTAGAAAGAATACAGATAATTATAAATCAGTTAAAAATTAAATTTTTATATACACAATCAAATCACAAAACAAACATATCCTAACTTACACAAAGTAGCGAAATAAAACGTAAAGATAACTAATAAACTTTATTTTGGCATTCCAATTTGAAATAATCATAATAATTAAAAAATAAATAAAGTTTACACAACAATACAAAGACATGGGCATTTTAAAGACTATCCGATCCCCATCCTTCAATTCGTTGAGGATAGTTAAATACTAATTTAATACTGAAGTATTTTTTAACATTTTGAAAAAAAGCTTCGTTTTAATATTTCAACAGTTAACCAAGTTTTTCTACCATGATCTAGTATAGAGTTGGGTTGTTTATTGTCGAACGGCTTAATCCGAGAGTAAACGAACGACAGTTTAATTAAAATGGACTATGGATCTTTATCAAACAAAAGAACCTACACGAACATGGTATCCATTTCTTATACTTACATCAACACTGCTGAAAACCCAGCAGATTTGATTACCAGAGGTGTTACGACCTCTACTTTTCTTTGAAAATTGCCATTATTGCTTAAGGGTCCTTCTTGGATTAATCAAGATCAATCTCAATGGCGCCTATTAGTTAACTTAAATGTTTGTCTGAAGCCAATAAGGAAAAGACTTTACAATGTCACACATCTGTGGTTGTTACTCGGTCTTTGTTACCCTTTAAAGATTACTCAAATGTGCATAAGCTTTATAAGGTAACTTCAAAAATATTCAAATTCATTAGCAGGAGTAAGGGGCTGGATTAAAATTGTGATCAGAAAACCCAACTCTATTGGTTGAAGATAATGCAGCAGCATTGTTTTTCTAAGGAAATATTATTTCTCCAAAATCCTGAAAAGAATGAAATTCCACTGCTAGTCAATCAACTTAATTTATTCATAGATGATAAAGGCCTCATCCGATCCAAAGGGAGAATTGCCAAGACACTTTTATATAATGATGATGGGATATGTTAAAAATATATATTATATAATGTATGATATACCTTATATAATATATATGTTAATTTTATATATTTATATATTTTTATTGTTTTATTATTTTTATTATTATGGCCACTGGAAGTTGAAGATTTGAAATAATGACCTTTTCTTAATAAAAAAAAACTATATAATTTAAATTTATTTATTTATTCATTCTGTTATAAAATAACATTAATAATAATAATAAAAAAATAAAAAAAAAATAAAATAAAATAAATTTTTTTTTTAAGTGAACAACTTAAAAAATTTATTTTTGATCCCATTTCACTTGCTGGTTTGTTTACATATAAAGGTGAAACCTCAAGCGAAAGCTCGAATCATGCTTAGCTCTGCAAATTGTGATGCAAGATTTTGACGAGGAATAAAAATTAGGATTGGCAGAGTGTCAGACCCTTTATTACATCTTTAGGAGCAAGACTGTGTTCTTTGCTCTGCCTATTTAGGCAATAAAAAAATTATTAATGATCTCATCAACAAGTCAGTGGCCACTACGATAAAAATAATAATACCTACAAAATACTACATAATATTTTTATTTATTTTTTTTTGAGAATATACAAAAAGAAAATCTGGCCTAAGACATACTACTTCATGCAGTGAAGAAGGCTAAGTAGATTCATACAACAGGCCAGCCTAGAAGAGGGCCTTATTATTTTTGTTTGACCATCTTTATCCAGAGAAGTGCAATTCAGTTTCCTACTTGGAAACCTAAACCAAAGGTGAGAAAATTTTACAGTTTTTTAATTGCTGTATAATCCAGATCTGGTCTCCCTTCATTAATATAAATGAATTAGAGGGTGAAAGGGGATCTAATTATTAAATATTAACCAATTTGCTTTAAACTATAACTATAGGGTGAATAAATGAATGAATTTGAATTTCATATTTTTTGAATAATAATAATAATAATAATAAAAATAAAAATAATAATAATAATAATAATAATAATAATAATAATAATAATAATAATAATAATAATAATAATAATAATAATAATAATAATAATAATAATAATAATAATAAATAATAATAATAATATAGAAGAGCCTATAAAATCCTATCCTTTCAGATAAGGATTGGCTCTGGATTTAAGAACATAGGAAGCATTTTGGTGTTAACAGAAAGAAGGAAATCAGCAAGTTAGAGAAGAGTTCTATTCTCCTTATATAAAATATCTCCTTTTAAATTCACTGTAACATATACACATTTAAATATATAGTAAATTTTAAACTAAAACTTCTTTGACTCCCCTTTCTCTAATTATTTTCCTCATTATTTTATTCATAATGATGGGATAAATCCAATTCTTCTTGGCAAGGATCATCATCTCACTAGATTAATCATAAGAGATTTTCATTCTAAGTGTCAACACTTGGGTGTTCAAGCCACTATCAATTTCACCAGATCTCATGGCTTCTGGATTACCAAGGCCAGGCAGGCTGTAACGAATGTTTTGTCAGACTGTATATTCTGCAAAAAATTTAACAGTATTCCCTTAAAATATCCAAAAATGACTAATCTTCCTCATCATAGAATTAATTTTGGGTGTCCTTTTGAGTATACTGGTGTGGACTTTACGGGACATCTTTTTGTAAAGGTTAATGATAAGGATCTTCAAAAAATGCATCTATTAATTTACACCTGCCTTAACATCAGAGCTATTCATGTTGATGTCCTTCCAGATATGTCCACTGAATCCTTTTTACTTTCATTTCAACGTTTCACAAATATATATGGCATACCCTCCAGTTTGTACTCAGATAATGCCAGGAATTTCAAACAAGGTGGAAATATATTGTTAGAATCTTTGTCTTCAAATATGTTCTCCGAACATATGCGTATCAATAACATCAAACATTAAAAGATTCCGATCTATTCCAGTTGGATGGGATCAGTTTGGGAGAGAATGATACGAACAGTTAAGCCTGTTAAGGGATGTCTCTATAAAACAATAAGTAAAGCAACCTTAACTTACTTTCAACTGTTAACAGCTATTTCAAATATTATCAATATTATCAATTCAAGACCTTTAACCTATAGGTCATCAGAAAATGATTTGGAAATTATTGCTCCAAATTCCTTTTTGAAGTCTTATGGCAATTCGAACCTCAGATTCAATGAAGTTTCCACCCCCATATGGAAACAACTTCCTCAATCACAACAATACTTAGCCATAACTCTAACTACTCAAGGAAGAGTTTTAGAGACTTTCAGGAAATTATGGTATGAGATTTACCTATTAAATTTGCGCCAGACAAGTAGAAATCTCTATCAGTTAGAGTGGACCAACAGAATTATGGTTGGAGATATAGTTCTGATTCACACACCTAACAAGCTTAGACCCTTCTGGCTTTTGGGCAGAGTTCTGGAAGTCCTTGTTGGTGATGGCAATAAGATCAGGAGTTTGTTATTAAAAAGGGGAGATGGACAGACCTGTCATCATTTTATTTGTTATCTCTACCCATTGGAGTTATCTATTACCCACTCTGTCTCCAGTGGAGAAGCTGATGATGAAACAAGCAGTGATTTCTCCAACTTAGATGGTCAAAACAATGATAATTAGATAGGTTATATTAAAGGAAAGCGTTTCAACATAAATGCGAAACGGCTAAACAAACCTGAGCTGAACGAAGCGCACT
>JABUQX010115147.1:5000-17500 GCA_015478945.1 Trachelipus rathkii
CCAATTCGAACGTTTATCTCTTGAGACACACAAGGCCGACAACTTACCATAGTCCTTGTGTCCAATTCAGACGTCAATCCAGTAGATGAACCTCTGTTTCCAAAAGAAGGAAAATTCCATTGAATTTCGACCAGAACTTCTCCTGTTTACGTAAGGTAGAGTACGTAAATATAAAAAATTGTATGTTTTTATATACAAATTATTTTGTTTTTATTATGCATATTTTTTAATTAATTTTTATGCATTCATTTTAATCATTATTTATTTTTGATTATGTACTATATATGTCGTATGTATCGGGTATATATAGTAAAAAAGTATTTTTCTTTGAAAATAGTAAAAACAAAACAAAAAGAGGGAAATGACCCTTTTACTCGTAAAAAATTTGGAAAAATATACTATAATACAAACCTACATAAAAGTTAAAATTAGAATAGGAAGTTAAGTACAAGCGGTATTTTATATAGTGATGTCGCTAGGCCTCAATATACTAAATAGACGTTTTGTACCATGACTTCGATAAGAAAACACATAAAAGGTGTTTTATTACATTAGTAAAGCATATATGTTAATGCCCCAAACACATTAACAGCTAAAGAAAAAGCTGTATCACATCATAAAGTTGAGAGAAAAATTCAACATAAAAGCCGTTAGAAAAAGGCTACTTTTTATTACTAAATAGACAAAAAAAATTAATGTATTTTTTTTTTATCATTTTATTTTTATATATAAAAAATAAAACTAGAAGATTACAATTGTTAAAAATTATTTTTATTGTTTTTTTGTTTTTTTTTGGAAAGCAAAACTACTAGAAAAATAATACAAAAAATTAGTAATTGCATTTTTTTCTTATATGTATAAGTTCCTCAGAGGGAAGTTTTTTCGAGAATACAATAGAAAAATTTGCAATTAACAGCTTTGAATTAATTAATTAACCGAATCTTAATTAATTTTTTTTTATTTTACTAAAGGGTAGAATAGAGTTAGAGAATCATTTCTGTGAAAACCGTTTTCCTTAATTATCAAAATTAACGTAATTAGAGTTAGTTAAAAATTAGGAAAATCTCGAACTACAGACAGTAAATCATAAAGGGGAGAATAAGAAAAAATGTGTGTGTAGGAATGTTCTATTTACTTTTATAGTTGAATGAAGTTCAATTTCAAAAACGTCAGCATATCGTAAAAATAATATTCATTCAGGTAGAGTATGAATGAAATAGTAAGAGGGAAAAAGACACTGAACCCGGAAATAAAAGAAATATTGAGAAGGACGTTTGATGCAGAAGTAAACAGAAACGACATTGAGAGGGTCGTAACATTGACCGATAAAAATATTGAACTTGACATAGTGATCGAGTTTATTCGTTTTTGCAAGCTTTCATTGTTCTTGTTTCCTGCTTCTATATGCTTTAGAATACACTCACAAACACATTTACACAATATATATATATATATATATATATATATATATATATATATATATATATATGTATATATATATTATATATATATATAATATATTATATATATATATATAATATATTAACTATATATATATATATATATATATATATATATATATATATATATATATATATGTTTTTTTTTTTGTGTGTGTGTATTGTTTTGTTTTGTTTTTATTATGCATATTTTTTAATTAATTTTTATGCATTCATTTTAATCATTATTTATTTTTGATTATGTACTATATATGTCGTATGTATCGGGTATATATAGTAAAAAAGTATTTTTCTTTGAAAATAGTAAAAACAAAACAAAAAGAGGGAAATGACCCTTTTACTCGTAAAAAATTTGGAAAAATAGAAAAACGCAATATTCGTTGTTTTTTTTTTTGTATGGCTTAGGAAGTCATTTTTTTTCTTTTTTTTAGTGAAAACAAAAAAGTGTTTTTTTTTTGTTACATATAAAAATATAAATTGTTTTTTATATAGTTTAAAAGTGTTGTAATTAATATAAAAGTTACAAAAAATTAGAAAGGACCTTATAGAAAGACAAAAGGTCAAAAGGTCATCAGAACAAGTTAAAAGGTCATAGAACAAGAAATGGTTCTATTTTGACCCTTGACCCCAGAACAAAATTTGTTCCAGTAGAACACCAGAAAAATGTTCTAAGAGAACACAGGTCATTAGAGAACATGTCCTCCAGAACACAAGAATAGAGAATTCTTTTAAACGTTCTAAGTGAACAAAATTTGTAGACATTGTTCCAGAGAACACAAGACTTTCAGAAAAGATTTTTATTATAACAGAACTTGGAGATCAAGTGCATAGATTGACTGATTCCAATTTAGAAAAATATAGTTCACCATTGAAGAACAAATAAAGGTTACAACCTTTGATAAGAGAAGAACAAATAAGTTAACCTTTGAAAAAGAAGAACAAATAAGTTAATCTTTGACAAAAGAAGAACAAAAGAACTTTAGGACGAACTAGAGTTAAAAGTTCACATTTTGAAGAACATTAGAACAGATAGGTCAAGAAAAGATGACCTAGAACATTTTATAGAACAACACAGAACATTGTTGTAAGAAAGCATTGAAAATATTCCTATATTCTATATTTTATTTTATAGAACAACACAGAACATTGCTGTGAACAAAGACTTAAGAAAAATATATTTATATTTTTTTTTTATTTTTTTTAAAATAATTTACATTCACTATTTATATTAGAAAATATTAAGTGATTAAAAGTTTCATTTAATTTTTAATTAATATTTTTTTTTTATTGTGATACAATTAATAGTGATTTAATATCTCGTACTATTTTGAATATTTGAACAGAACATATTCAATAAAAAATGAATTTAGAAAATTTAGTGAAAAACATTGTCGTTTTGATAATAACAGGTTCTTTGTTTAAAAAGAAAAGAAAACATAGTTCCAACCTTTGTGAAACTTAGAAAAGTTAATAACAAAGTAATTAAAAATTAAGTGAGGTAGACATTTGTAATTAAATATTAATTAGTAACCGATCTTAATGAACAATTTTAATTAGTAATTAAAGTAATTAAAATAAAGTGATTAAAAATAAACACATAATATTTTAATTGATTACAAATTTTAGAAACACTTAATGGGTTTTTTTAATAATTTTTTTTTGTTGTTTTAAATAAAAAATATTTTCTTTAAAAGCAGTCAGTATTAGTGACTGGAAAGACTTAAAAAAGTTACTTAACAAGAGCAGTAGAAAATGCTACAAACTTTGAAAAATTTGTGAACAATTTTTAGTGACTGAAAAGATTTAGAAAAGTTACTTAACAAGAGCAGTAGAAAATGCTATAAACTTTGAAAAAATTTGTGAACAATTTTTAAAGAAATTTTTAAAATATAGTTTAAAAATTTTTATAGAAAATTAAAGTACAACAATCTTATTGTTTGAAATTGCAGAAAATGAGCAATTTTCAGAGACATTTAAGATAGACTTTGGACTTTGAACTTTTTAATTTTGAAATAAATAAGAATATTTATTCCTCTTCATCTAAATAGATTGATAAACTACAATAAATAGCTTCAACACAATGAAGAGGAATAGTGAAGATAAAGAAGATGACGAAAGAAGGTTGCACCGACTGGCTTCCTTATATACAAATATTGAGGAAGCTTTGGAGTATTATTCCTGGCTTCATGCCGAACCAAATTTCCTATTAGAAGAACAAACGAGAACTCATTCTAGCAACAGAAACAATGAAGATATTGTTACTGAAGAACAATATCGGTACAGAATGGCTACTGTGCCTTGGACAAACAATGGAAATGTCCAAACATTAGAAGACATAGGTCATATTACCTCCGAATGTCATAATAACAGGTTTACCCCTGTCAATAATTTTACTGTTTATCGTATGCAAGACGTTAATTCAGAATTACAGCCAAGAGACTACAATAATTTTGATTGGTTTCTTGATATGGAAATTTCAGATTTTGATTTCGAAGAAGATTTCGAAGATTCAATAGATACATTATCCTTGTTAGAATGGTTGGACCAGCCGGAAACAATGAACCACATTATGGGTATTTATAATGAAAGTGAATCTTCCAACAATGATAATGAACATCAAGAACCCCCAGCAGAATCTCTTAGAAATGATCATCTGGTAGACCATGATTATTGTACTACTTTGAATGAAGAAATGGACGATTTAATGAATCACAATGTACAATTATCTAATTCAAGAGATATCGAAAGCGATATTTCTTCTGAAAGAGCTAGAAGGCTCCATACAATTATGAATAACTTGGATCTTTCTATTGAAGGAACCAGACAACGCCAAACGATTTTGGATCAGTTATATGGAGGTTCGATTGAGAGTGAACTTCCTCTGAACTCTTTAGATCCTTTCGTGAATAATGAGGATTCGAATATGGAAGAATATCCCTATGGTTTTGATCATACAGATGTTCAAGTGTTAGAATACTTTCCCATATTCTATTTAACACCCGGTAATATATGAGGTATGTAAGAAAATAAAAGAAGATGAACTAGAAGACATTGTTATGGTTATCGAAATATTTGGGGGAAAGAAGAAGATTGGAAAACACACCTGCACCAACAACCATTATATGATATATGAAATTTTAGGCAAAGCAAGAGTGGATATGAACCTTCATTCTTAAGCAAAAAATGAATAACTCTGTGTTTAAAGTAGTACAAATGTACAAAATAAGTACATATAATTTTACAATAAAGTCAATTAAAGCTAAGAAACTCACCTAATTTTACTCAATGTGATAAAAAATAGTGTGGATGAAAAGCGGTAAACATTTTATGAAGAAAAAGAAGATGGTGATAACAGACCGATAATTAAATCCCATTCTTTATAAATTTTCTTTAGATTTAAATTTATAGAAAAGATTGAGGATACTTCATTAAAAGATTTAATACAATTATATTTTCTCTGATCAAGAAGGATCATTGAAAAAGAGAAAGAGTAAACATAAAATTTGGATTTCAGAGGAAATTTCAAAAAATTGCTAAATTTGCTCACCCTGATACACGCAGGAAAACAAACTTCTTACACAAAATCACAGATGTAATATATATATATTATATATATATATATATTATATATATATATATAATTATATATATATATATAATTATATATATATTATATAGGTATATATATAATATATATATATATATATATATTATACAGGTTTTAATAATTCGTTAAAAAATTTATAAAAATCAATACGGAAAATAGGATCTTGGCCTAGAAGCAAAGAGAGTAGAAAATCAGAAATTTCGAAAATTACCGTTTTCGCTTCAAGTGGTTTCGTAAAATTTTACCCATTATTTAAACAATATTAATAACATATATTATATATAATTTACACATATATAATATATATATATATTATATTGATATAGTTATATAATATAATATATATATATATATATATATATTATTTAATAATATTAGTAAACATATATTATATATATTTAAACATATATATATATATATAGTATAATAAGACAGAAATTTAGAGTTTAGACTCCAGAAATCAGAATTTATAAGCTCAGATTTGAGATTGAAGAAAGGTAAAAGTAATTATTCCACATAAACCAAATATGAAGAACATTGTCCTTCATCCAATAGATCAGAAAGGAGATTTCTAAAGAAGAATCTCATAAAACTCAAAAAAGGACGTTCTTTTTCAGGAAAGAAATAGAAAGATACAGTCAAATAATGAACAATATATCAAAGAAGAAAAGATATTTTTTCAAATATGAAACTTCCTTAAGAAGAAGAAGATTACCCAAGCCAACTAGTATTGAATTGAAGAAAGTTTAGACAAAGAGTTAATTACTGCTTCAGTTTAGAAGAAATAATGAAGCACTTAGATTAAATCGAAATTCATTTAAATCTAGCTAGAATACTAGAATAACATTATTCTAGCAAAATTTTAAAATGGAACTTTAAAGAAAAGTTGAGTCTGATAGAAAAATTTTCTGAACATTTTATTTATTTTCCTTATCTTTTAGGAAATAAATTTAGATTAACAGTCTTTTGTTTGAAGATTACCAAGACATTATGTTGCACTAATTTTACAAAGAATTTAACAAATTTGCTCAAATCATAGATGAACTTTTAAAAAGATACCAATGCTTATATCTTAAATAACTTTATTCTCATAAACTTTCAAAGGCTCAAGTGACAAAGTTTTTACAGAAGAATATGAGAATAAAACAGACATTTTGAAAATGTTATGAAGAAGCTAGAAATATCTTTAAAAATTGTCATGACTATTAAGTTCAAAAGAAATGAGAAACTAATCTTTGGACTTTACATTAATTTTGGAAAAGAACATGAGAAAACCCATAGGTGCTTGCTTCATGGAACATTTATAAAAGGTGTTTATTTATTAATTATTTTATATTCAAATGTTAATAAATAACATATTGTCTTATGCCTACATAGTTTATAGGGATAAGAGAAACGAAAGAAAATAAGAATTTTATTCTATTTAATCATTGAGATTTTACAGAAAAGAAACCTAGGTTAATATTTTGAAACAGAAGGTTCCAAATAAGATAGATAGTTTTCTTTAGTTTAAGTTTCAAGAGATCATACTATCAGAAGAGATCTGATAAGAGGAAAAATATAACACCAGAAATTAACAATGTAGAATAAAAAGATATCTTAGATTGCTCAAGGAAGACAACCTGTAAAGAAGGAATTGGACAACCTTTTAAATAGGAACCTCTTCACAGATAGCTTTCAAGAACTTTGATACATTTACATTTTGTTCAACATTTAAAGTGAGTTTTCCAGTTGCAGAAGTTTAAACAACCTTTGACCCTAGATAAGAAATCGAAGTTTACTTTTAAATGAACTTGGACACTTCAGTAAAAGTAAAAGAAAGTATAAATAGACCTATGATATAGGGGTATAGAAAAGGTTAGTTAATGGTCAGAAGTTGTGATAATTTAGACAACATATGGAGACGAAACTTTTTAATAATTCTGTTAAAAGAACACATACAGAATCATTCGAGTCTCATCCGTGAAAAAAGGAAGAAAATCCTTACTATTTTCAGAACTCGGTAATAACCAGGAATTTCATAGGATTGAAAGGATAAGCCGGTTATTCACCAAGGAGTTCTAGTGAACCATTCAGGAATTGGAAAATCTACAGTGAAGATTTACCAAGGAATATTTACCGTTGGTTGCTACTTTTGAGAAACTCGTAGAAAAAATTAAGAAAGTAATGAAAAACTTTCATTAGGTTTAAGGAAAAGCCTCTTTAGGCATTGAAGAGAATTACAGTCAACAGGGAGATTAAGAACTCTGTTTTGAGAACAATTAGTGCCATAATAATCAGAAGAGTGTGTTTAAAAACCACTTGTGTTTTTTATGTTTTTTTTAATGAAGTGCCATAAAAGGTAAAGAGTTAAGATAGCCGAAAAAGGAAAAGAACAGGATTATCCTGGCAATATTCCATCTTGGCAAAGATTTTTACTTTTATCTTGGCAATGATAACAACCTACCTAGGAATTAGGAGTAAATCCTAGCAAATTCTGGCAGAGATCTACCCTAATAACAATAATAGTAAAAGTTATTCATGTGAATAAAATTTATGATAAAAACCTTTAAGAAACTGTTTATAACTTAGTTGGAAAATAAGAAAGAAATTATAAAATAAAATTATAAGTTTAAAAGTTTTAAATTTGCTGTGGAAACGCCTTTTTATCTCAGACCTTCTTCTCTCAGATACTCAGAAATGTTAAGAAGTTGTAATGGAAATTGATTTCATAAGAACCATTAGAGCAACAAGAAAGAAATTGAATCTTCAAGTTACCATAATACTACAAAACACATTGAAATTTATACGTTATTTATCAGGAAAATATAAATAACACAATATGAATAATAGTTGTAACTACTACAAAACACATAAGAAATTTATACGGTATTATATCAGGAAATATAATAACAGCATATAATAATATTGTACTAACTATAAGAAAGCACATTGAAATCTATATGTTATTTATCAGAAAAATATAAATAACACATACAAGATAGCTCATATTTATTGCAGAAATATGTTTCAGATTTAACTTATATATTTTTATATAAGAAAAATATATTTTATATATGGTAAAGAACCATACATATTTTATTTTATAGAATCGATTACAGATGTATAGGGTAAAGACCCATACATAATTTTAAAAAATTAGCAGAAAATATATCAGAGAGGCTTCATACATTATATTTTTAAAATCTTTCCCTTTCTTTCACCTATAAGAATTTTATAACAGAGAAACATTATAGGAAATCTGTTTCCATCCTAACATCTGTTGGTAAAACTAGCGAGTATTGATAATTTAGGAAAAGAACAACCAGATAATCCTGGTAAAGTGTTGATTATGAAAATCACAAACTTCAATTTTGTTCAAGAATGATAAGAATGTAAGAGAAGAGGTAGGAAGTATTGACACTATGATTGTTCAATCGCTATCTTCACACTCTTCGCCAACAGGAAAGAAGCAAAAATTGTTTTGAGTCAACGCAGACAGACTTTAATATTGTGTCTACAACGACAAGAATATTAGGACAGTCCAACATAAAAAAGGCCTTTGAAGTTGTCTTTACTGTTCTTTCTTTATCTTGATGGGAAACTAGACACAGAAGTAAGTTAAAACCTTAGAAAAATCTATTAATGAATAAAGTTTTTAGAATAAAATAATAGATTAATAAATTATTAGAACACCAAAAGACAGAATTTAATTCTAGGAAAATATTCAACCACAACACTGAAGATTCTAGAAAAATATTAAATTTTATTTTTTCGTTAGTCCTAAAACATTCGGATATGTTTAATTTGATTTTGACGCAAAAACTCGGAACCTGTTTCCGAAATAACGAATTGTTCAAGAGCATCCGCTCTCTGAGGTAGTATAAGACCATTATAAATTTAAATTAGAAACATGGAGTTTAGGTGGAAAGACTGAAAATATTGAGAATAAGAAGAATTGAGTGACTGAAAACCACCACTGAAAATTGAAGATTTGAACATAGCAATTTTTTCAACAAGATCTCAATAAATTTCACAATTACCTTGAACAGATACCTTGTATATTTGTTTTTTATATTTTTATATAAAGAAAAATATAAAAACAATAATTATTGTACATAAAATAAGTTGATTAAATTTAAGAAATATTAATGAGTTTTCTTATATTAAACTAACTCATTTCCATAAAGAACAGGGTTGAAATAGTTCTTTGAAAACTAATTTATTTAGATAGAATTATATATCATGAAAAAAGAACATAGATTATAAATAGTTCCTATTAATATAAAGATAATATAATATATATTTTAGTCCTAGAAAGAACATTCTTGATAGGATAAAGCCTAAAAATATAACAATAAATTATTGGTTTTAACCAAATTGGCATATACAACCTGCTCAATAAGTTGTAAAAATTGTAAATTATGGAATTTGTAAAATTTGAGGACTGCATTATAGCTTAGAGAGGTAAAAAAAATTGGAAAAAGTTTTGGGTTTGGAAAGATTGAAAATTTGAGTAGTTGAAAACTGAAACAAAGCGCCTTCTCATAAAAAAGAAAGAGGATAAAAAAATAATAAATATATATATTATATATAAGTGTTGAAATAAAAGTTTATAACTTTGGATTATAAAATCTTTCATTAAAAATTTCTATCATCTATCAAAAGAAGACATAGTTGGAATTTTGGCACTTTCATCTGAAAACTTTTTGGAAGATAAGATAGAAAGTTCTACAGCTTAATAAAGAACAATTTCCAAAATGTGAACCGGGAAATTTGAAAAGATACCATCGATTAGAGATTCTTCATCAGAACCTCATGACTAAATCTTAGCAAGGTCCGAACATGAAGAAAGATTAAACATCAAGACTTTGTTTTTAACTTAAAACAAATTAAATTATGAAAAAAACGAGCAACTTTCAAGTCCTTGCTTGAGAATGTAGCAACATCATGATTTATGAAAATGTATTAGATAGACCATTAAGTATGGAAATTATACTATAATTTCAAGAATTATTAATTAGTATGTTTGTAAATCATTAATATGTTGTGGTAAATTAAATATTTCATACAGCTTCAAATACTATTAATAATCCTTTAGATTTAAGTTTTTTATTTGTTTGTTTACAGAGTTTACAGAATATAAAAAACTTTACACAATTGTACACTCTTTATTCTTTTATTCTTTTTATTCTTTTAGATTTAAGTTACAAAAAACTTTACATATTTTACATTTCGTTTTAATTTTCTTTTATATTTCCTTTTATTTTTTATTAATTACTAAAAAATGGTTAAAAAGGGAAAAATTTTTATTTTTACCCACCAGGGCCACATTATTTTGTAAAAATATAAAAAATTTCAAATAACATCGAAAAATTTTTTCTTTTATAATTTATAATCCAACTGTATTCTTGAAAATTTTATATCTATTTTATTTAAAGAAAAATAAAAATCAAAAACTAAAAATAATTTTATTTAAATTTTAGTTTTATTTTATATTGAAAATAGACGACATTACCAGAAATTTAGTTACATCAAGTTACTATTACTCCAGAATCACTTTATGTTAATGTTCATGAATATAAAGTTCCTTTCATAGAGCATTACCCAATCTTGTGTTGGTTTATATTTTATTAATGTTTTAACATTAAAATTTTGAATTACTTCAAATTTCCAAATTTATTTTAATTCATTTTTATGTTGTTTAACATTTGTTTATTAACAATTAGCCTTAATGCTATATAATCAGAATTTTATTAATAGTAAGTTTTTTTTATTTTTAAATTTTAATATAATCAGAAATCTTTTAATTAAAATTTTAATATATATTTTTAATTTTTAAGCTTTAATTATTATTTTATTCATTCATTATATAAAAATTAACTTTTTTAACTAAAAGTTCTAAGAAACACTACTAAGTACCTCAGATATTAGTCTAAGCATTTTTACTTTTTGAAAACGACAAGTGTGGAGGACTTTAGTTTTAACAGTCAGAAGAACGTTTTTTTTTTTAAATTTTTAAATAAGACTAATTTTAAGCAATTGGCTGAAATTAACGTATAATTAAAACCATATATAACTTATACTTTCATAATTATAATCCACCGCAATAACCCTAACGCTCCGAATAAACTTTTTAATCAATTTTAAAATGTGATAGCTCGACCATATTAAATAAAATACTTTCATATAACGTTAGAATGATCCAACTCAGATTATAATTTAATTTTCCCTGTAAAACTTTTACATAACCCACCGACCGATAAACATTGCTTTACAAAAACCAATTCTTTGAACGTTGGCTTGTTTGATTATTAAATATGGGGACGCCTGTAATTATTGTCGTACCGTCCAACAAATAAAAGAACAATGGATTACACTTTACATTTTTCTCATTACATGTACCAATTACAAACATTGCTTTGCTTGCTTTTAATATGTTTATAATGTTTCTACATATTAATGCTTTCACAAATCGCTTGCTTATTAATATTTTCTCAAATTACTTTGTGTATAATTTCCAAATGTATTCTTGTTACGTTATTTGTTCATGTTTAACCTTAAGCATTTTGGTAATTTTTTTTTTATAAATGTGTCTTCGTGTAACTTTGTTAACCAAGTACTGTGAAGAACAACCTTTGTCCATCTTGCATTGTGATGTAAAACTTCTCTTTTACTAACATTTCATGAAATTGATCCAGAAGACCAATAGATTTAATTAATAACTTTAACTTCATTGCATAAAGATGTTAACATCCAACAAATTTTAAAAGTAATCATTAATTTATTAATTTACATTGAGTTTATCTAATCAGATTAAAATTTAATTTAAATTGAATAAAAATCAAATTTTAAAGTAGCTTTAACTTCAACTAACATAAATTTTCAATGATAAAAATTTATATTCTAGTTTTGAAGATTTTGAATTAAGATGTTTAAGTGCAGTTTTAAGAAACCATCCTGGTCTCAACTTTTGGGAGCAGGGGATAATGTTGCAATAATTCAGTATTGAAATATAAAAGACTTAAATTTTTATTGAAGTCGATTAAGCACTTAAAATCTCTCTTGTTTTGGCTTCTGAATCAATTGGCGACGAAATATCATAACATTTCATAACTTATTTATAAATTGGAAATATTTTTACTGCTTTAAATTCAAACTTTGACGCTTTATGATCTATAAAACAAATATCGATGCTTTTTCGCAAGACCCCCCGAAAGACCCCTATGAGAACCCTTATGAGAACCCCGCATTTGAAATCCAAAGGAATGATTCATCTGCCATCCCCTAAGAAGCCCCCTCTTTTAGATACTCCCCCAAAAGACAGAGAAAGACAGGGAGAGACAGAGAAAGACAGAAAGAGACAGAGAGAAGTGGAGGGAAAGATTTGGAGATGGAGGCATTAGGATGTTTTATAAGAGCATTGGCCAACCTTAGAACACACTAGTCGAAGA
>JABUQX010115147.1:22500-25988 GCA_015478945.1 Trachelipus rathkii
TTAAGAAAAGCGTAATTTTAGAAGTTAAAATTTTTTATTAAAACAGGTTTTCACAACTAATGAAATATTTTGGTATATAAAAACAAATATTGAAATTTCATTAAAAAACGTCAATTTAAGACACCTAAAACTATTAATAATTTCGCTTTTCTGCTTTTTGAAATTGCATTTCAATGAAACACATTATTTTTTTCAAATGCTGAAAATACCGTTAAAAACTCAATTTTAAGAATTATCAAATAATTTCAAATGTTGAAATTTAGGAAAAATCGTACTTTTAAAATTCTAAATTTGTAATGTGAAAATTTAAGAAAAAGCGTAATTTTAGAAGTTAAATTTTTTTATTAAAACAGGTTTTCACAATTAATGAAATATTTGGTATATAAAAACAAATATTGAAATTTCATTAAAAAACGTCAATTTAAGACACCTAAAACTATTAATAAATTCGATTTCTGCATTTTGAAATTGCATTTCAATGGAAAACACATCATTTTTTTCAAATGCTGAAAATTAAAAACTCCATTTTAAGAATTACTAAATAATTTCAAAATGTTGAAATTTAGGGATAAACCGTACTTTTAAAGAGTCTATTTTTGTAACATTGTGAAAATTTAAAGGAAAGCGGTAATTTAGAATTTAAATTTTTTTTTATTAAAAACATGTTTCACAATTAATGACATATTTGGTTAAAAAGGAAATTATGAAATTTCTTAAAAAATTGAAATTTAGCTGCCTAGAAAGCTATTAATTAATAAATTCACTTTTCTGCTTTTTGAAATTGCATTTCAATGAAACACATTATTTTTTCAAATGCTGAAAATACCGTTAAAAACTCAATTTTAAGAATTACCAAATAATTTCAAATGTTGAAATTTAGGAAAAATCGTACTTTTAAGAGTTCTAAATTTGTAATGTGAAAATTTAAGAAAAAGCGTAATTTTAGAAGTTAAAATTTTTTATTAAAAAAGTTTTTCATAACTAATGCAATATTTTATATTCAAAAACAAATATGAATTTCATTAAAAAACGTCATTTAAGACAAGACCTAAAACTATTAATAAATTCGATTTTCTGCCTTTTGAAATTGCATTTTAATGAAACACATTATTTTTTCAAATGCTGAAAATACCGTTAAAAACTCAATTTTAAGAATTACCAAATAATTTCAAATGTTGAAATTTAGAAAAACCGTACTTTTAGGAGTTCTAAATTTGTAATGTGAAAATTTAAGAAAACGCGTAATTTTAGAAGTTAAAATTTTTTATTAAAAAAAGGTTTTCACAACTAATGAAATATTTGGTATATAAAAACAAATATTGAAATTTCGTTAAAAAACGTCAATTTAACACACATAACAAAAACTATTAATAAATTCGATTTTCTGCTTTTTGAAATTTTGGAGCATTTCATGAACACATTATTTTTTTCAAATACTAAAAATCCGTTAAAAACTTAATTTTAAGAATTACCAAATAATTTCAAATGTTGAAATTTAGGAAAAACTGTACTTTAAAGATTTTTAAATTTGTAATGTTAAAATTTAGGAAAAAGCGTAATTTTAGAAGTTAAAATTTTTCATTAAAACAGCTTTTCATAACTAATGAAATATTTTATATACAAAAACAAATATAGAAATTTCATTAAAAAAAGTCAATTTAAGATACCTAAAACTGTTAATAAATTCGATTTTCTGCTTTTTGAAATTGCATTTCAATAAAACACATTATTTTTTCAAATTCTGAAAATACCGTTAAAAAACTCAATTTAAGATGACAAATAATTTTCAAATTGGGGTTTTTGAATTTAGAAAACCGTACTTTTAAGAGTCCTATTTTTTGTGTGTGAATTTAAGAAAAAGCGGAATTTTAGAAGGTTAAAATTTTTTATTAAAACAGGTTTTCACAACTAATGAAATATTTGGTATATAAAAACAAATATTGAAATTTCATTAAAAAACGTCAATTTAAGACACCAAAAAAAATTTTTTCAAATGCTAAAAATCCCGTTAAAAACTCAATTTTAAGAATTACCAAATAATTTCAAATGTTGAAATTTAGGAAAAACCGTACTTTTAAGAGTCCTATTTTTGAATTGCGAAAATTTAAGAAAAAGCGTAATTTTAGAAGTTAAAATTTTTTATTAAAACAGGTTTTCACAACTAATGAAATATTTGGTATATAAAAACAAATATTGAAATTTCATTAAAAAACGTCAATTAAAGACATCTAAACTATTAATAAAATCTCTTTTCTGCTTTTTTGAAAAAATTGCATTCAATGAACACATTATTTTTTCAAATGCTGAAAATGCCGTTAAAACTCAATTTAAGAATTACCAAATAATTTCAAATGTTGAAATTTAGGAAAAACCTTACTTTTAACAGTTCTAAATTTGTAAGGTGAAAATTTAAGAAAAAGCGTATTTTTAGCAGTTAAAATTTTTCATTTAATCAGGTTTTCACAAATATTGAAATATTTGATATATAAAAACAAATATTGAAATTTCATTAAAAAACGTCAATTTAAGTTATTAAAAACTATTAACAAATTCGATTTTCTGCTTTTTGAAATTGCATTTCAATGAAAAACATTATTTTTTCAAATGCTGAAAATGCCGTTAAAAACTCAATTTTAAGAATTACCAAATAATATCAAATGTTGAAGTTTAGGAAAAACCGTACTTTTCAGAGTTCTAAATTTGTAATGTGAAAATTTAAGAAGAAAAGCGTCATTTTAGAAGTTAAAATTTTTTATTAACAGGTTTTCAACAACCTGGCGAAATATTGGTATAATATAAAAAGTTTTAAATTCATTAAAAACGTCAATTTAACACACCAAAAACTATTAATAAATTCGATTTTCTGTATTTTGAAATTGCCTTTCAATGGAACACATTATTTTTTCAAATGCTAAAAATACCGTTAAACTCAATTTTAAGAATTACAAACTAATTTCACGTTGAAATTTAGGAAAACTGTACTTTATAGAGTTCTAAATTCGTATTGTGAAATTTAAGAAAAAAGCGTAATTTAGAAGTTAAACTTTTTATTAAAACATGTTTTTCAACAATTAATGACATATTTGGTTATAAAACAAATATTGAAAATTTCATTAAAAAACGTCAATTAAGAACAACTAAAACTATTAATTAATAAATTCGCTCTTCTGCTTTTTGAAAATTGCAATTTTCAATGAAACACACTCACTCTTTTCAAATACTAAAATTCCGTTAACAAAACTCAATTTTAAGAATTACCAAATAATTTTTCAAATGTTGAAATTAGGAAAAAACCGTACTTTAAAGATTTTTAAATTTGAAATGTTTAAAATTTAGGAAAAAGACGTAATTTTAGAAGGTTAAAATTTTTCATCTAAAACAGGTTTTTACACATCAATAACTAATGAAATATTTTATTATACAAAAACAAATATAGAAATTCATTAAAAAACGTCAATTTAAGACACCTAAAACTATTATAATTTCAC
>JABUQX010115148.1:0-25000 GCA_015478945.1 Trachelipus rathkii
GTTGCCTGTATTGTGCCGGGGAAATGTGACATCTTTGGTTTGGCAGATTGGGGGTGGAGGTGAACCATTGTCAAGTTTGGAATCTATATTTAATTTGTTGAGTTTGGGGTGACCTGACCTGCTCCGGGGCAGTGAGGTACAATTGGCCCTTTCTTGGACGGTTTTCTTCCTGGTATTATTCTAATAATTGAATCAGTGCATTATTTCTGAAAAAAAAAAATTTTTAAGTTCAAAAAAAAAATTTTTCTATAAAAAAAGTTTTAATTTTTTAAAGAAAAATTTTTAATTTTAAAGGCTTTTGGCATAATTCCAGAAGCTTATCCACTAAAAGAATTTTCTTAAAAAAAATTCTAAGTTAACAACTTTTCTGAACTTAATTTTTTTTTGAACTTAGAAAATTTTTCAGGAAAATATACCACAAGATATTTTAAATCAGATAGTTTACCGTACTTCTTCGATAGGGGAATTTTTGGGGAGGGTAGTTTAATAATTTATTACTATGCTGGGGTTTTGTTAAGGTAGTTGTTAGTAATTTTATATGTGGATATGTGGTTATATACTATTGGAAGAGGCGAGGGGGGGGGGGGATAATGTTGTTAAATGTATTCAGAATTAGCTGTGTGAGGAGGGTGGTGTTTTAATGTCTCTGGGTGAGGTTGGAGAGATTGTGTGTGGTTGACATCTGTGTGGGGTGATTAGGGTTTTTGGTAGGAATTGAGTCCCCACACATCTCCAGGTTTTAATTGGAGAAAGGAAGGGAATTATTTGTCATGTAAATGTTGAATGGGGTTAGTTTTAGTGCATCCAGCTGCTTATTCTAGGGCAGTGTTTTGTGTTATTATTATTTTTTTTGAGTTTAGATTTTGACAGTATGGGGGAACCATGTGGGGAAGCGTTAGCTTATATTGTTCTAAGGGGTGTTTATATGTTAGTGGTAAGGGTTGTGTTTCTGTTCACTGAAAGTGTTTGCTGGAAGGGTTAGAGGGTGTTTTAGTTTACGTTGGGTGAAGAAGGTGATTTGGTCGATTGTGGGGGAGAGAACGTCATTGTGTGTGTCATAAGGTAGTCCTATATTTTGGAGGGTTGATTAGGGAGGGGAATTGTTGTTCAAGAAAAACTATTGGGTGAATTGTAGGATGTGGTGGGCGGCTAATTTAGTTAGGAGGGGTAATGAGAGGATTTGGGGGGGGAGGAGGGGTCATTCTGTTGGTAGTAACCATGTTTTCTAATTGTTGTAAGTATTTCTTGGCGTGTGTGTAGAGTTTGGCTGTAATTTACGTCTAGAGGTTTGTGAGATGGAGGCTAATATCTGCGTATGTGATAAGTTTGGGATGGGTAGGGAAGGGCAGGTCTGCTTGTGAAAAGATTTGAAGAGGAAAAGTTGGGGAGAGAATGGCGCACTGTGGGAACCCGTTCTGTAATTAATAGAGTGGGAGAGATTGTTTTGTTGGAGAGCTTTGGCATTTAATGGGTTAGTTGAGAAAAAATGTAGAAAGGGAAAGCCATTTTTATCATTCGTGTTTTGAGGGAGGGATGTGAGGATTTTTTTGAATAAAGATGTGATGTGGGGGGACAGTATCAAAGGCTTTCTTTAGTTGATGTCGATTGCTGTGAGTATTGATCTATGGGATGGGGTTGGGTGAAGGACATTGATGATGATGTGTTGGGTGAGGGGGGTAAGGGCTGTAGTTGTGGAGTGGTTGCTTTTTATAAAGGCTGTGTTGGAAATTTGCGGAGGGTGAGAGAGGTGGAGATCTTTGTTTAATATTTAGTTTACTCCAGCAGATTTACTGTATGGATGGAGGAGAGAATTGGGCGGGTAGGAGGAGGGGGAAATTGAGGTCTTATTTATGTTTGAGGTTTTGGGATCTGAAAGCTTCATTTCCAGATTGATGAGTATATTAATTGAGTTGCCAGATTTGTTGAAGGATTTTGTGATAGGGTGGGAGGCTTTTTTTCACCAAGTAATGTATTTAGATGTAACTGGAGATGACTCTGTCCTGTAGCTGGCAAATTTTTTTTTTAAGGTTTTTGATAGTTTCTGATATATCCTTTCGATTGGTAAAAGGAGCGGGTTGGGGGGTTTGTGCGTCTGAGGAAGTTTTCCTGATTTGGCTTTTTTGATTTTCCAGTGATGAGGTGGGTTGTTGGTTTTGGGAGAGATTATTGGCATAACAATGTTTTGCTAGGTGGCTGATTGATGTTTTGGAGATGGAGGAGTTATCAGGTAAGGAGGCGGATTCGTGGGAGGGGGTTGTTTCGAGAATTATTTAGTTTTTTTTTTAATGACTTGCAGGTTTTTTGTTATTAAAGCGTGAAAATGTTGGATTTGAAGTATTTTTCTGAAAAACTTATTTTAGTGTTTTGGTTGGTGTTAAGAGGTTTGACTGATTTGACGTTATTGAGGTTTGTTATCTTGGTTAGAATGAGTGGAGAATTATTGGGGCCTGGTTTTTTCGAAGGAGTTTCTTTGTTTAATGAATTGGCTGATTTTCAGGGGAGAGTTGGGGTTATAGGATTTGTGGCTTTGGGTAAGTATAAGTATTTTTGCTCATTTTAGTAATTAAGTTATTTATCCTTGTAGAGGTGTTGTTAGGGATTTTTGTTGATCATTGTTTGTGTGCTGGGTTAAATGGTGTTTTTGAATATGGTCAGTGAACCTGGGCAGTTAGCTTTTTTGTAGTTAGTTTTGTGTATGTGGTAATCTTTTTTTTGGGCGGGGGTTTTGATGGGAGGGAGAATTAATTAGAGTTATAAGGTGGGGAGGTGGTCTGGAGTTGTAGGTCAGTAAGTGGTGTCCCAGGTGTTAGTCCGGATGATGTAAGGGGGGTGAGAAAAGTAATGTGACAATCTGGGGAAAGTGGGGGATTGGTTTCCTTGAGGTGGGATTCGAGTGGGTGAGGGTTTTTTTTGAAATTGAGGATATTAAGGGTTTCCAATTCGCTTAGGATCGGAGGGGTAGTCTTTATACCAGGTGGTGTGGTGAGTGTTGAAATCGCCTCCGAGTATAAGATTTGGAAATGTGGATAAAATTGATAGGGGGGTTGAGGTTGTTTGGAGGTGGATTTGGGATGGTGGAGGTTGACGAATAAAATTAGAGGTGGGAAGATTTATAAGGTGGTCTTATCAGGGAGGAATGGAACAGGATTGGTCATTTTATGAAAATGGGTAGAGTAGAGTGAGGTGGGATTAGGGGGTTGTGTATTTTGTGTTGAAAAAGGAGATATGTCATTGGTTGAATCAGTGTTAAAGAAAGCGAGTGTTTTGTGGAAGGTGCGGGAAGGGGGAGAAAATGAGTGTAACCACCAGAAATTGGAGTAGTGGAGCGTGTTTTTGGAGAGGGGAGGTCTTGTTTAGAATGGGCAATGTTTGAATGTTGTGTTTTTAAGGAAAATGATTAAGTTCTGGTTGTGTTTATTATTAGACTGTTAATGTATAAAATTGTATATATTGAGTGATGGGTATTAGTTTTGGAGAGGGAAGGCGTTTTTTTGAATATTAGAGGGGGGGGGGTTGCAGGATTGCCAAAGATTGCGGCAGGTGTTATCCTATGTATTGTGGCGAGCGGTTCGAATGGGAGCTTGTCAATGTACCAAATTTGATGTAATTTTAATCCGACATATATTGACGATTGGGGCAAAACATATCTGGGAGGCCCGGGATTTCTTCTCAACATCTCCTGACGAAGAGGGTAGTCTCCCATCAAGAAAGGCAAAAAGATGGATAGGAAAAGGTGACTAGAGACAAAGATGAATGTATAGTGGGTGAAGAAGGCATTAAGTAAAATAAAAAATTAAAATATGAACTGTGGGCCGGCTCTATCGGAAATGACCTTCCTGGTGGGGGAGGGGGGGAAATGTAGTGATTTGCCTGTACCTCCCCCAGGAAGAAGTTCCATCTCGTGTGAACGAGGGGTCCCCACACCAGGGACGAGAGTCGGTTACACCACGTTGAAGGTGTCACTCATGCACCATATATAATAATTATATATATATATTATATATATATAAATAAAGAATATATATAAAAAATATATATTCTTATTCTATATATACAGTAATAATGATAATATATATATATATATATTATATTATTATATATATATATATATATATAATATTATATAATATATATATATTTCGTATCTTTATTATATTCAGTTTCTCATTTCCTATTTTTTCTTAAAAAAATTACGGTATTATATTCATTTTTACTATTTTTTTTATTATATTGTATGTAAAAAAAATTTTTTTAAAATTTTTTAAAGATAGTCAATTTTTATGGTTATATATATATTAAAAAGCTAGTTAATATATTCTTCTCTTTCTTGCACTCTATATAGGGTTAGTCCAATTCATACAGTGTGATAAATGGCATTCTGGTCAGTAAGAGTTTAAGAAAAACCTGTGGGAGTTTTAACAACTTAAAATGCGGTGACTTTTTTTCTTAAAGACCAATCATTTTCATTTTTTTTATTCATTATTATTTTTTTAGTCTATCCTGTGATTTTTATAAAAATCAGTCATGCCAGGGTTCTGCTCTACTGTAACAATTACCTTAAACTTAATATGCATTTAAACAATTTCTGACTATATTATTTTTGCACTATGGTTTTTGTAACATATCTATGACTCACAGTCTTTCATTGCCTTATGTTTTATATAGTTAACTACTTCATGAAGTGTGGTAAATCAAAGCTCTAGTCAGTTGGAATATATTTAAAACCCTATAGGATATTTAATACTTTGTGGGTCTATAACTTTTTTTCAAGATCAGTCATTTTTTTTCCTTCATTACAATGTATTTAGTCTGGGCTGATTTATATAAAAATCTGAGTTGCTGTGGTTCTGCCCGACTATTTCTACTAGGGATGTACCGATACCAGAAAAGAGGCTGATACCGATACTATATTTTTTTAGGTGCCGATACCGATACCAATACTTTAATTAATATAATAAATACACAGTAATAAGATAAACTATTATTGTACTGGAGGGCATATTCAGGGAGGCTGCGGGGATGAAGTGCTGAATGCATTTCCCTGTACATCTTGTACAACCAATACTTATCATTTATTTCATATTTGGTTGGTAAGTGCCCGAAGTATAGTTTTTTTTTTATAGCAATTGCGAAAAGAGCTTTGAGGAATAAAATGCAAATATAATATTTTATAAACTTTTTTATGTTTTGTGTTTATTTCCAAAAATATTCCATGTTTTCCATTTTAGAGTAAGTATTAACAAAGTTTACTACTAGTTTTATTTATATATTTTAAATGATTTACAATTTACAAGAAGTTTTCTTTAATTAGCTACAATATATAGAAAAAAATAATGAAAGAAGAGAACCTCAATTAATCATCTGAAAAGACAAAAATTTTAAAAAAAACGCTATTACTCAAACATACATAATATAATATACTCTTTAAGTAAATGTTAGAGTACATTCAATACTCAAAATTCAAAAAATTCTCAAATTGTGTGCAAAAACCATTCAGCTTTGCACTAGTACTCTGGCGAGAGGCCTGTTTTCTTTTTGGGGTATTTACATTCCCACTACACTAAAAATACGCTCGCTCTCGACGGATGAGGGATTGGTTGATAAGTTATTTTCTTGCAAAGCACAGCTAATAATGGAAAACCCTTGGCCCATTTTCATGCACCACATGAAAGGATTCTCTGTAGGCAGCATCTCCATGTTTTCGTTGAGCCTCATCTCCTCTTTACAGATTGCAAATTTGGAATTATCTTGCTCCTCGATGACGTCGTTTCAGGTTTTTTCGATGGGTTCTCTGGTGATTCCTGTGAAGGTGAATGAGATGTCAAGCAATTTCGACAATGAACTTATCAAAGTCTAACATATCCAAGAAATTTCATATATCTTTCAGGTAGTTTATTTGCGGAAAAGCCAGCCATTCGTCACTGATCAGTGCTGTTGCCAGGGGTTGCTGATAAGGCGCTCCACTTCTGTGAATCTTTTTTTGTCACGCGAGCAGCTAAGCTCCTCGGTTATGCTATTATTTTAAATTTCATTTCTAAAACAACTATTCACCATCGGAGATGCCATTCTTGAGGGGTTTCAGCTAGCTTAAATAAATTATCCTTATTAGAACCTTTATTTATTTTTTTTGTGTTACAGTTGGTCCCCGCAAATTACGCAGATGAGCACAGACGCAGATATTTTTTAAATGTAGGGAGATTAAATTGAGTAGGAACCACAGAAGATGGAAGAAATTCCACAAACAGAGATGGCAGGGAAGAAGAAAGCACCACAGCGAACTAGCTGGAGTCAAAAAATATCAACACAAAAACTCATGTGCCGACACAGCACCCTTTCTGCTATGAGGGCGTCGTTAAAGAGTGGTGGTGGTTACGCGAGTGGAGGTTCCCTCGAACACTTGCCGCTCTGTACCTATAGAAAGAGATAAAAGTAACAACCAACATCGCGCCGCAAAAGATTAAGATAGATGGGTTCAAGTGAACTAAGGAAGATACAAGTAGTTTATAAGCTTTGGGCTTTGACGTCTACCCTATCCAAAAAAGCCGGATGAAACCAGAACTATCCCCAGATATGAGACAGTACTCCATACAAGGGCGGGGATAAGACCCTTTGTATAGCTGGAGTAACTGAAAGAGGAAAAAAGTTCTGCAGTCTAAACCGAATTCCTTAATTCTTTGAGGCCACCTAGCAACCGTTGTGATGCGAGTGTTTCCAAGACATTTTTTTTGTTCAGTTAAGGCCAAGGATGTTTATATTGTCAACAGAAGAGACGAATGGGGAGAAACCGTCTGAGAAAGGGGAAAGAAGTTAGGTGTCTTAAAATAGTTGGAAATGGTGTTGTTTGTAGAAGTTGGGTTTTTTTAAAGAAACTAAATTTCACAAGGTTGAGACGACCCCCACCCTGAAATTCTATCCAGATCAGCGAAGAGTAGTAATCGGAAAAAGATAAGACGAGGCCAATTCTAGAAATAGATAAGAGTGTGAGCGCAGAATATGAAGATATTGATATAAAGTGTGGAGGTCGAGTTATCGTTCATGGATGAGGAGATAGATGGATAGTTAATGTGCAGGTGAGAGAGATTATTAATGAAAAGGGGCATGTTAATAAAATTTAGGAGATAGACTAGTGAGCGCGGGTGTTAGGGTAGATCACCAGTCATGTAGGCTTGAAAAAGAATGTGAAGTGCACGCCCTGGCGGCATCTTACAACTAGCCAATATGATGCGTTGGTGAAAGGGAAAGCTGGAACAAAGTAAAGCAAAAGAAGAACAACCCAAAGGAGGGGAAGTGGAGAGCAGTGCCGCCTGAAAGGTGTATATCGCTAGTAGACCTCGAGAGCCGAAAGCCGTCTTGCGATCGGAAAGAAGGGGAATGAGATTCTCCAGATTCTAAAAGAAGGGAGGGTTAGAGAAGGGTTCCAAAGATGCTTAGAATAGAATACAAGTTTAGAACTACTAGTTAGGCGATAGTAGAAGGGTCAGAGCGGGGCTTCCTTTTTTTTTTTTGGAATAGGTTGGACATTTATGCGCGCTCAAACACTGAAGGAAAAGTGCTTATTGGGGATAGAAGCATATAGTGAACGAGGGGCCGGTGTGCAGCATGGAAGCACACTTCCTCAAAAAACTCGGCGAGGAATTATGCCATCCGGTTCCATCGCATCCTAACGTCTAGATCAGGAGCCCATGTTACCCGAAATCAAATGTAATTCACAGGTAAAGCATGTCGACACTGAAGAGGAGAAGAAGGAAGAGGACAGAATGGACCAGAATCGTCCAGTGAGAGTATAGGGAAAAAAATAGGAAGGGAAATTAGATGGCCTTTTCGAGTTGGGAGTATTAGCAACAGAACCATCAGAACGAATAAGAGAAGGAAAGGATAATTCACAGAAGTGTAAGATGTTTTTGCACAAAGCCAAGAAAGGATTTCAGTAGGAGAGCCAAGAGGTCAATGCGCACTTTCGTTTTAAGAAAGTTCGCTTTACTTGTCGAAGAGTATCCCTGCAAACGATTTCTAGCTGAATGAAAATAGCAAGGTGATAGAGAGAACGAGAATTTTCCACATCCGATACCCACTGTCTGTAGCCTGAATGCCAGGAACGAGCACGATTGACCATGGGTTTGTGTGAGGAGAAAAAATATTGTAGTCCGAGGAGAAGAAATGAACTTGCTCATCCCATAAACGATTACAGCTCCCATTTTATCGGCAGAAGCTTGAAGCAGTTCTTCAGAAGTCAAGCAGTTCAACTCCAATTAATAGTTAGCATGAAGCAACTCAATCCCCCCAATCGTCCCGATTAAATAGTGCTCGGAAAAAAAAAAAAAAAACTGCATAGCAGGATGTTGGAGTGTTGGAGGAGGGAAAGGTATGTAAAAATAAGAGAATATAAGATAGGTTGTTGGTTAGAAATTTACCGATAGGAGCGAAGTGGTGTATTTATACTTTAATAGAAGAGGACAAGTTGTGAAACATAGTCAGTGTGTTAAAATTGGTTGGGACGATCCCGAATGTGTGTATAGGTTTTCTTAATTAGTTTGCTCCAGATTGTTGAGAATTACTGAATAATTCGGCTTCCTCCCCACCTAAATCAGTTATTACACATAAAACATCACTCAGTGTGATGTAATTTGAAATCCCCTAAAAGAGGACCTCAGTATTTGGATGTGAAGATATGACAGTTTCGTGAGAAAGAGCAAGGGGGTGTAATCAAAAAATGATATGAAAAACGTTCATGCTAGAGAGAACAAGTCAGAAAGAAGCACAAGATTATTTGTGTAGTAGACGGAAAGATTTATTTTAAAGCCACAGGAAACATCAAGTTAGCGGAGAGATTCGAGATTCTCGAGGAGACGTGTTATACAAGATTATTGTAGTTTACATAGGCACATACTTCCACTTAAAAAAAAAAAAAAAAAAAAAAAAAAAAAAAAAAAAAAAAAAAGAGGACAAAAACCAAAGGAGAGAAATGGGGAAAAAAAAGTATGTCGGGGCACGCAAAAAAGCTCTAAGATGTTAAACTTGAAATTTTTAAAACGGTGCTAAAACCCCTATTTATTAGTAAATATCTAAAATATGAATAATCCAGAAAGTAATAAAAAACATTCGCGCACTCACACACACTCACGAAATTATACTGACAAAAAAAAGAAAAAAAAATTATTTATCAACTAAAAAGTGGGCTAAAACTGTATAAATGTAATAATGGCTATGTCAATAATAGGGTAACAATGTTTACGGTTAAAACCCAACGTTTGGAGAAAACGCTAAAAAATCGGAAGTTAAAAGAGTCGAAGAAAAAAAAAAAACAATCTTAGTACTATAAGCTATATATATCGACTAGAATTATATTTATCTAAAAGTTTCTAATAATATTTTTTCACCCAAAAAGTAAGAAGTATGGCCAAGGATCGGGCCATTTAACGGATACCAATACCCAAAGAAATGGCCGATACTACCGATACCGATAGAGTCGGTTCTGCCCTAATTTCTACCATTTCTAGTTTTAACAGCAAAGGACAGGAAACTGACAAAGGCTATACTGTAAAATTACCCAGAATCATGAAAGCAAAAATTTGAAGTTTGTAAATGCAATTCTGGAACTTTTGAAGATCTTAATGACAGGACAGATAGGCTACGAAATTTTCCAACCTGATCTAATCTGATTGATTCAGAAGATGAAAGCTAGTGGAAGAAGGTGCATGATTTCTGGGATTTTACCTAGGTTAGGTGCAGGTCAGGAATAGTGTAGGGTCTTTAGTCGTGTAAATTTTGCAAAAAAGGAGGATTAGGATTTATACCGGAATTGGGTTTTTCAGGAAATTTTTCCAAGTTTTGGATTGGGGAGAGGATTTCTGGATAAAGATCTTTTGCAGCAGATGGGAGTTCACTTGAGTCGTAAGGTTTTGGGCTTTTCAGCACCAGTTTGGGAGTAATGTTTTTTAGCAAAAAACTATGGTAACGTTGGGCAGGTGATGGGGCTAAAGTCTGGATACAAATAATAGCAATGGGAACTGTAATATAGTGGTGAGTAAATAAATAAAACTAGTGTTGTTACAGCTCAAATAAGGGATGATTGCAATAAAAAATGCAGCCTTTTCAAATAGTCAATTGCTTCCTGTGTATTGGAAACTTCATATCCATAAAATAAAAAAGAGGAGCTGATTAGTTTAATACCATTAAATGAGAATCCTTGACAGTATTGCATAAACTGAGGGGGCATGGGGTTAATGAAAGAATTATAGGTAGGATCCGTCAGAGGAATATGAAATAGACGGGATATGCACTTTCCTGATCCAAGTAGACGATAGGAAGGTGGGGGTGTGGCGCTTTATATAAAAAGCAATATTATACTTACATAGACTGACTTTAAAAAATAATCATGATATTGAATTCTGTATGGTTTAGATAATCCTTAGTTCAATAAATCTATTAGAAAAGGGGCATTTTATAGCCTTCCTGCCCCCAGAGTCAAGAAATAGACTCAGAAATTGTAAAACAAATTTGAGACACACATGCCACAGAAAAAGGTATAGTCATTAGTCATAATGGGTGATTTATATTTTCCTGGCTTCAATGGGATTCCTTGTCTAAACGGGACCATATTTATGTTAAGTACCGGTATTTTTATAAATGAATAATAATATATACTAGATAACTTTTTGAGCCGATGGTCATGAACCCACAAGACACGATGCACTGTTAACTTAATATTAACTAACGATGAAAGTTTGGTAGAAGATTAGAAGTTGAGGAGAATTTAGGACTTAGTGGACATAATATAATTAGATTTAATCATGAAGTGATATCTGGGACCAAATTGCAGGTTATAAGGAAAGGATCTAGAATTTCCGACCGCAAATGGTGATTTTAGCCAAATTTTATGAGACTGCCTTAGTATAACTGACTGGAATAAAGAGTTTAAAGACCAAAACTGTTTATCATGTGGGAACATTTAAAGCAAGGTTCTATTGAATATTCAGTCAGTATGTTTGTTTTAATAAACCCATTAGCGTGGCAAAGAGAAGAAACCCTGTTGGTGTGTGAATAGAGGAGATAGATCAAGAGATAAAATTAATTGAAAGCGTAGAATGTTTTAATATTCAAGGGTGATAGTAGAGTAATAGGAAGATGGATTTAGAAAAATTAAGGAAAATAGAAACGAACTTAACCAGTCAGATAAGAAAGCAAAAAGAGAGGTATAGAAAATTAATTTAGGCAAGGAAATAGTATTAAACCTGAAGTAAGTTTTTTTAGCTTTTATAAATTAAAAAGAAGTTATAAAAAAATTCCAATTAAAATTGGGGGAAATTTAGTGAGTTCAGATAAGGGGTTGGTGTTTAAAAATTTCAATGCTTATTTTGCTTCAGTGTCTTACTGAGGGAAAAGATTAGATAATTTATATTGGAGGCTAATTTTCTGGAATATATGCACGTACAAAATAGACTTAAGAATATTTGGAATTGACTTAAGATATAAACAGTTTATGATCTAATGACCTATTGATCAGGTAAAGCTGCAGGCCTGATGGGATATATGGTTTAGAATTCTGAAAGAGGTAGTACCAGCATTGCAAAAGGCCATCGTATTTGATTTTTAGCGATCTATAACATTTGGTGAGGGTACCAGATGACTGGGAAAACAGCATGTTGTGCCTATTTTATAAGAAAGGTAGTAAGGAGATTTGGGAAATTATAGGCCCAGTTAGCTTCACATCTCTGGTTGTAAAGGTTCTGTAAAAGTTTACTGAAAGTGTCATATAGAGAAATTTAGAAGGATAACAAGGTATATGTATGACTCCCAGCAAAGTTTCAGAAAGGGTAGATCATGTCAGATAACAACCTTTTTAGAATAATTTTAAACTATAGTTTCGAATATATAGATGTGATCCAGTTGGAATCTCTATATATTTAGACTTTAGTAAAACTTTTGATAAGGTTTTCCCCAATTAGGCTTGATGAAAAAGTTATTGCAATGTGTATATATAGGTTGTACATGGTTGGATAAAGAGTGGTTGCGAAATAAAAACGTTGTGTACAACGTAAATGGCAATAAGATCATCATGGAGAAATAGGGTGAAAGATGGTGTCCCACAGGTTTTCAGTGCTGGGCCACTATTTGTTTCCTCATTATATAAATTGATTTAGACCGGACTTTTAAGATGTAAGTGTTCTAAGTTTTGCAGGTCATACTAAAAGTGGCCACTCTCAAGGTTAGGTAATAGTGAAAGGATGCATTAAAAGATCAAAATTGATCTTGATAACTCTTGGGATGGGCAGATAAGGGGCATAATGAATTTAATAGTAAAAAGTGGAAGCGTTTTTCCTAGTTACCTATATAAAAGTAGTTTTAGCTCTACAATATGAATGGGATTGCTTGAGTCTTGTGACCAAAGAAAAAAAAGATTAGGTTATGTGATTTATAAGCAGAATTGGAAGCTAGAATAAGCAGATAAAAGATGCTGGGCATATAAATCGCAATGTTTTTACAAGAGCAAGGAAAATAAATCGCAATGTTGTTTATAATAGCTATGTTAGGCCCCAGTAATGGTATTGTGCAACCAAGTTTGGGCCCTTATTTTAAAAGGAAGACTGAGATATGCTTAGAGAGAGTGCACCATAGAGCAAAAGGAGATTTCTGGGTTGTTGAGGGTTAAGAGCTATTGAGGAGAGGCCAGAAGGATTAGGATGTTTTCTTGTAAGAAGGCAATTTCTCCAAGGGGTACATATTCAATCTACAAAAATTTACATTATTGATAATACCGAGACGACGCAATAAAAAAATTTTTTTCATAGAAAAATGAATAGGTGAACCATCTGGCATAATTAAGAAAATTAAGAAAGAAGCATACCATCTTGATAGTAAGAATAGCATGATTCCCCATAATAGGGTTGGTTAAAATTTTTTAAATCAGAACATGGTCAGGAATCTAATTCCCTTTCTCAAAACATTTAATTAAAGGTTAGATTCGTTTATGGATGGTTTTGTATCATATAATTATATTGACGAAGCCAAATTGCGTGTTTTTAGTTATAGTAGTTATAATTGTTAGACTGCATGTGTGACCATAACTTAGTTAGTAATGCATGTGGATGGTTTGGGGTATCAATATATATATATATATATATATATATATATTATATATAAATATATATATATATATTAAATATACTTATATTATACATTAGTTTGACTAAGCCAATGGGATGGGATTTGTAGCTTACAACAATTTGACAAGCCCTGGTGCTTTGTGGATTTGATGAGCATGTTTGGTGATTAGGTTGATGGGGACAGTCTCCATAGGCCTATGTGGCTTATTACCGTTTCTATATTCTTAATGTTCTTAACATATGTCAAAAGCTATAAATCCAAAACCTAATTGTTATTATGAATATTGGAGGTTCTCTTTAACCTAAAATAAAGGCCACACGTTTCAACTAAGAACTAAAAAACAAATTTGTATACTTACAAGATTATCTCTAATAATTTCTAAGGAGCCTATCATCATTTTGCTGAATGTATATGCCCGTTGTAAATGCTTGTGCTATTGTTGTCTCACACGATTTCAGCCATTTATATTATTTAACTAATAAATCATATAATTTAAATGGAAATAAACCGAATGTTGTACAATTTCCTTGTTCTTCTCTCTTGTATATGTACTAGGAAAGACTAGAGCACTACCTGTAAAACAATCCAATCATTATGTCCATAGAATTAGATATGAATAGTAAATAGGTGTATATAGTTCCAGTCAGTCTACAAGGTTATAAGAGATACATTTGTTGCCGTTCCAAGCAGGTCACTTTTATTCGGTGGGAAATTCATGCTTACATTTTATTTGCATCTAAAAATAATTTTAAATCTGCTCTCCACCTTTTTATTTATTAACTTTCACGGCATAACTTAAGATTGTGACCAGTAGGAAAAAAGTGTTTATAACAAGGAAGAGTATAGTCAACTCGTCTGAGAGGTACGCGATAGATTGACTCAACTATATAATATATATTATTTAATATATATAATATATATACATATATTAATATTATACTATATATATTTATATTACTATATATTAATATATATATATATATAATTATATATATATATATATATATATATACTATATATATATATACACTAGATATATATATTATATAGTAAAGGGATAGCACAGGATCACATATTTTCTGAAAAATTCTGTCCAAAATCAATATATGGTATGTATACATAGTTGATATATAGTTATATATTATATATATATTATTTATATTATTTTATATATTATTATATTATATATTATATATTATTATTATTATTATTATTAATTATATTATTATAGTATTATATATATAATTATATTATATAATTATATTTAATAATAATATATATATATATATATATATATATATATTAATATAATAATATATATATATATATATATATATAATAATATATATATAATATTATATATATATAATATAATTATTATATTATATAATATATAATTAATTATATATATAGGGTCGACTAATATATAATACATAGCTAGATATATTATATTATATATATAAATATATTAACTGTATATATATATATAATATTATTATTATATATATATATAATATATAATATATATATAATATATTATATATATATAATATTTAAATATATATCTGGTTTAGCTTTATCGGTCGGAGCTTAAATTGCTAGAGCGCTATTTGGTGACGTAAACCTCGTTTCGATATACTGAGAGACGTATCCCAGTGCCCCTGGCGCAGTGCAATTAGGACATTTAGGACGATTAGGACATTAGAATAAGAGACCAGTAAAACCACATGGGCTATCGAGACTGCCCCAGCAACCCACTACCAAACATTTGCTCTCATGCAAACTCCACAAAGCACCCTTAGGGCTTGTCAATTTTGTTGTAAAATACCCACCAATTTAGCTTAGTCAAAATACTAATGATACTATAAATATGATTACCCAAAACCACATTCATGCATTTAATAACTAAGTTTATCACACATGCATATTCTAACAATAACTTGCCATATAACTAAAAACCCGCCAATTTGGCTTCGTCAATAATATCATGATACCACCATCCATAAAACGAATCTAACCCCGTTTTTACAATGTTGGCAATTGGAGTCACACTCAACAACCTCCTCTGGCAGACTATTCCGAAAATTTAACAACCCTATACTGAATGAATGTTTTCTCTTATATCAAAGTGGCATGCTTTCTTCTTAAATTTTCTTGTTATGCCCTCTGTCACCTGTCCATGTTTTACTATGAAAAATTTATTGGTCCTATGTTATCAATAGATGTAAAATGTATTTTTGTAGAGACTTGGATCATGTCCCTCGTGAGAAATCGCGTCTTTCGTACAGAAACATTCCTAACTCCTTCACTCTCCTCATACCACTTACCCTCAAACCCCAGAAATCATCCTTGTTGCTCTTACGTATGCACTCTCCTTTAGCATATTCTAAGTGCTTTCTTTTAATATAAGGGCCCAATTTTGTGCACAATACTCTATTTACTGGCCTTAACATAGCTATTATACAGTTTACTTATAACATTCCCATTTATTATGTAAACAACATTGCGATTATTATGCCCAGCATCTTATTGCGTTTATTTCTAGCTTCCAAACATTGATTAGCTTCTTTCTTTCAAATACTGCTTATAATCACACCTAAATCTTTTTTCCTGGGTCCACAGACTCAAGCCACTCCCATTCATATAAATAAGTTAAAAACTTTTTTTTATTAAGTAACCTAGGTAAATAACCTTACACCTTTTTACATTTATTTAAAATTTCATTTGATTTATTTGCTCACCCAAGAAGTTTATCAAGGATCATTTTGATTCCATCCTTCACTATTCTAACTGAGGTGGCCACTTTAGAATCATCTGCAAACTTAGAAACCTTGCATTTAATCCCTGTCTAAATCATTTATATATTGGGAACAATAGTGGCCCCAGCACTGAAACCCTGTGGACACCACTCTTCTACTATTTCCCATGATGATTTATTCCCATTTTAGTTGTACACACTGTTTCTATTTCGCAACCACTCTTTAACCAACGCCTGTACCACTACACTATACCAACATGCAAAACTTTTTTCATCAGGCCTTTATGTGGGGAACATTATCAAAAGCTTTACTAAGTCTAAATATACATATCAAATAAGAATTAGGTCAATGCAGCAAGTAATGTATTCCATAAATTTCTTAAAGGTTTGTCTGACATGACCTACCTTTTTCTGAAACATGCTGGGAGTCAACCAATACCTTGTTATCTTTCAAAAATATCTCTATATGACCTTTCAAGTAACTTTTTCAGAACCTTTAAACAGAGATGTTAAGCTAGCTGGCCTATAATCCCAAATCTTCCTTTACTACCTTTCTTATAAAATAGGCAAACATATGCTGTTTTCCAGATTCATCTGGACTGCACGAAATGTTATAGATCGCTTAACAATCAAATACAGTGCCTTTGCAATGCTTAACTACCCTCTTTCAGAATTCTACCATATATCCATCAGGCCCTGCAGCTTTACTTTGGATCAATATGATCTAATAAACGTCTAATATCTTTTACATCAAATTAAAATTCTGTAAGTCTATTTGTATCATGCATACAAGAACTAAAACTATTAGTCTCCAGACTATTATCTAATCTTTCCTTCTGTAAACACTGAAGCAAAATAAAGCATTGAAAATGTGACCATCTTATATGAACTTACTAAAATTTTCATCAATTTTTAATTGGACCAATTGTCCTATTCTTACTTTTAAATTTATAAATAAGCTAAAAAAATCTTCTTCAGGTCCTTATTACTTATTCTTGCTAATATTAATTTTCTTACGCTAAAACTCTTATTGAAATCGGTTAAGTTCATTTTCTATTTTTCCTATAATTTTCTAGATCATCTTCCCCTATTTACTACCCTTGAAAAATAATTTTTAAAACACTGCGCTTTTCATTGAATTTCTCTCTTATCTCTCTATTCCCCCAAACAGGTTTTCTCTTCGCCACCCTAATGGTGTTTATCTTTTAAAAACATACTACTTGAATTTCATTAAAATTGTTTTAAAAAATGCTTTCTCACATATAAAACAGTTTTGGGTCTTAAACTCGTTTTTATTCCCAGTAGTTATCCCAGTCACTGGTTATTGCCCTTATGTAATACGCTCACCACTCCCTTTGGGGTACCCGAATGTATCTTCATGCAGCTCCTGGAAGGTGAATCTCCAAGTAGTGGGGCTCGTCACTGAAAACGTTTCGGTTATGTATAGTAAAGATTGAGATTATGTTGATAAGTGAGCGCATTCGTGAAAAGTTTTGTATAAACATGAAATAACCCTAATGATAAGCCTACCATGTAAGCCTAATGACTCGTAAGCTACAACGCTTATACATTTGCATCACCGTAAGTCTCTTCGAAAGGTAGGCATGGGTTAAGTTTTATGGGATTGGTATGTAGGTTTCTTACCTTAAAGACACATGCATCATCTACCATCACACGTCAGTTTAAGCTTATTTGGACTCAGCTTAACGGATAATGATGATTTCTTAATTATATTACAAAAGTAAAAGAGAGATTTAATTTTAGATAAACATTTTTTACATCTCGTAGAGCAAAATGAAAGATAATAAATCATTTAGAGTGGAAATAATTTGAAAAAATAAGTAATAATATTCAAATAAATATATCAATAAATAATATAAAACGAAAATTTTGAAGCGTCGTTAATAAGTTAACCTAAAAAATATAATGTAAGATAACGGAGATAATTAACTAAAATATATGAGTATAATACAAGAGTAGAGTTTAAATCACATTACAGTAGCAATTTATAAATTGGAATCTAGCGTTTAGTCAGTATTACGGTCAATCGAAATGTTTCGATAGATTGTGGTGTCCCCATAGTACTCCTTCTCGCGTTTAGGACTCAATAATTTCTTCAGATTAACGGAAATGTCTGTGATAAGTCCTGCATTAAAGAAGCTCTGGGCGTTTCTACCCGTTATACCTCTTCAACACTTTGTCTTCGGGGGGTAAGATACCCCCTAGAATCAACTAGCTCTCTATGTACTTTCGTGAATAAGACTGCACTCCTTATTTTTTAGCCGTCAAAATAGTGTTTTGAATGACATTTTAAGAACAGTACTCAATAGATAGAAGGTTACTATATGCGAGAATTTTTTAAAATGTACGATGTTCTATTTATCTCAAACTCCGTCTTCGAGAAATTCAGGTCGATTGAGCCTACCGTCTGATCTAGATCCTATAATCCTAACCTATTTTTATTACACTATTATATATATTATATACTAAATATTATTATTACAATGAGTATATATATATATATATATAGGTAATCAATATTGATTCACCATGGGTGAAGGATATTGTGTGATTTCTAAATCTATGATATATAAAATAATAAACCCTATAATGTATATTTATGGTTTTTTTTCTGAATAGTAGTATTATCAAATATAGGTAGAAATAGTTTTTCTTACATTTAATAATCTATACAACAATATTGTGTGATACCTCTATTACAAACGTATTTGTTATGAGTAAGACGGAAAGCCATATACTCTCGGCTCTTTATTATTTAGTCCGCTTAGGTTACCGCCGGACGGTCCGCTCCCCAGCGAATGAGGGCGGGTCATACCAGAGAGAATAGTGTGCGGACTGTCATGCTCGGAGATCAACCTTGAAGTTTTTAGACTCATTTTGAAGTGCAAACCCGGAAGTTTTTTAGTCAGAAGTAGTGGCAGGAAAATTAGCCGGACTTGCAGGCGTTGGTCGTGCAATGGCCATTACATACATACAACCCTTTTATTGTTTTTTCCTCGCTCTTTATGTTCCGCAACCATTTTTATAAATCTTGGCTGTATAGTATCATTTAGGATTTATAGTTTGTTATAAAAAGATATTAATATAAGATTGCTTATGAACAGTTTTTTCCATAACTAAAATCCTCATACTATTTAGGTCTAAGATCTGTAGTCTATTTTAATATGATAGAACTTGCGCAGAAAATGGTGATATAGAATCTCAAATCCCCTTCACAAGGCTAAGCACATATATTAAATAACCACTTTAAATTGGAGGTGTTGACGTGAGAACCCCCTGACATGGGCTACTCCTCCACCCCTCACTGGCTTATTTAATCTTTGAATACCTTAATATGGCTATCTGCACTCTCCACTCTAGAGACTTAAGATACACTCATTATCTCTCTCTTTAATCGATTCTGTGTAAAAACCCCAAATAATTACCACAGATAAAAATACTTAGTCAGGAGCTAAAGTAGGGCGGGCTCGGTCCATAGGCACTGGGCTGAGTAAACTGCAGTCCACCCCTCACCCCCCCAAAATATAAATAATAAATTCTCACAGACTTAATGACCACTAATACTTAAACAGCTTGTTATATTTACATATTTGACAATTCTTCTCTCTACTCTCTTACTTCTCATCTATTAACTCTCTCTCTCTCCTTTCTCTCTCTTTCTTTATATTCTCTCTCTTCTTCTCTTCATCTCTCTCTTCTTCTCTCCCTCTCTACTATCTCTTCTATCAATAAAACATTTATCTATCCTCTCTATATATTATAATATATATATATATAGTATATATATATATATAAATATATATATAATAATATTATATATTATATTATATATATATTATTATATTATTAATATATATATTTATTTATTTATATGATATATATAATGCCCCTAAATGCAATTGATTAGAGGGGCGATATGGGTCTTACCCTCACGAAATTTTCTAGACTAATTACTAATAAAAATTTTAGATATCATATCCTCGTTTAAATATAATTATATTAATAGAGAGAATAAGCTTAAATAATTTTATTTTATAATTCGCGCTGTCAGAACAAATCTCGTAAGTCCATTGGTAAAACTAAAACTTTGAAAACTACGTGAAAATGAAACATTAGAATTTCAGCTGATTTTGAAGAATTTGTAAGCGCATTTGAATCTGAACTGTTATATAGTATAATTGAAAATTGCTATTAGTATTGTACCATAGATATTATATTAATTAATACATATAATTCCATAAAATACAGATCCACATTCCTGCTTCCGACCCACAGGAACTTATTATCGCTCATTAACACCCAGTATTTTATATATTACCATTTTTGGATGATATTATATTGTTTTTACAGCATTAAGAGAGAGAGGTTTTTTTAAATATTTTTCTTTTGACAATTTGTCCATACTCGAACTGGTGTGATAATTAGTGTTCCTATGAGAAGATAAAAAGATATTATATTGAAATTGTTAAATATATTTATTACAAGTAAAGATACTCGAAACGTTACCTCCATAAAGATGATATTTAGATAAAAGCAGAATTGAGTAGATTTCTGGAAGTGATAAATGGTGAGAGTACATACAGAACAGGTACGCCCTCATAAAATACCGCTCAATAGATGGGCTAGTTTTATTATTTATCAACTCTCTTTTATGTCTACATTTCCAAAATTTACATCTGTTGAGATCAGTGAACTCGGAATATTTTTACTCCCGATGTCTCTCCTCTTTAGACTTACAAAGGAACAGTATGTAGAAAAAAGAACTGTCTTTTGTTTCCGTATCAAATTCACCGCTTCAATTTAAGACTTTCGTGAAAAACCTATTGATGATTTTATATATTATTGGATTGATGTGAAATCTTATAGGAAGCGTATGAGATGATGAGTTATCTCCTTGCGCCTCCATTCTAACATACTATGGCGTAAGAATATGTTAAATTAAAGTATAAATGTGAATGACATATGATATAATGTCATTCATGTACTGTCTCGCCTCTGATCATCTATTTTTAGATCTCTCTTGATATCAAATTTTCAAATTCTAATTTTAATTCGGGTTAAGTGTGATTTTCACTCGAATTCATAAATTTTTCTTTCTTCTCAGCTCTATTTCTATAGAATATCATAAGATTCTTTGGCTTTTTCCTATCAAACTATACTAATATTCGTACATCGTTAAATATTATGTAATATATAATTATATATAATATATAATATATATATTATATATATGATTAATATAGTATATATATAATATATTAATTAATATTATTGTTAATATTATATATATTTATATATATATATATTATATATTATAATATTTAATATATATAATATATATATATTTTATATTATTTTTTTTAAATATATATATATAATATATATAATATTATATTGTATATATAAGACCAACTTTGATACTGCCCATGAAAAAAATAATTATCTCACTATCTCTCTGAGATAGTGATGATCATTACTAAATATTATATATATAATTATTTATATATATATAATATATAATTATATATATATTATATTAATATATATAGTATAATATATATATATAATTATATATTAATTATATTATATATTTAATTATTAATTAATATTAATATATATATATATATAAGATAGATTATGTATTTAATTATATAATATTTAAATAATTATAGAGATATAGTAATATTGGATATATATATTAAATATGATTTACAGTAGCCCGGTATACATGGCTCACAATAAGGTCGGGTATATATGCGTCTCGGCTGAATGCCGACGGCCCCAAGCCCAATGGGCCCTGGAGATATATAGTACTCATTTACCCATAATAATGAATATAACTGATCTTATATATTAAATTGTTATCAATTACCAGTGAGAGTAATATTGTTTATTTATTTCCTGATTAATTCGCAGGTTGTTACTACAAGGAAAATCTAAATTATATTTTATTTGGAGTCTTCTAATTATCTACCTTGCGGTTGAGTTTCTCTTCCAAATATGCTAAACTATTATTCGTTATATATATTTATACTATATACTATGTGTATGTATATACTGTGAACGTGTGTCAGCAGTTCTAAATTTGTTACTGATACTATATACTATATATGTAATGTGTGTGTATAATATATGTATGTATATACTATGTATGTAAAATGTATGTATAACTATTGTACGTATTTGTGTATATAGATTACGGTGGCAAATCACATGAATATATTATTCGTGCACGTATTACTTATGTATGTATTCATGAATATAGATTACGGTGGCGATACACGTGTATATATGTATATGCGTGTTCATACTACTAATGTATGCATTCACATTGCTACTTTTTGTGCATGCACATAGCCTACGGTGATGTATCTCGCTTAGACTCGCAATACATTTAGCTGCACCATTTATGCCAAGCTTCAGTGAATTTTTAATGAATTGATTTTCTTTTTCATGTATTTATTTAGTCAAGAAGAGAGAATAAGAAAGTAAGGCTACGTTTGCGCCAGTGCGGGTGTGTGTGTGTGTGTGTGTGTTTGTGTGCGAGCGGGCGACTAACAGAATAAGATATTAGGGATCATTTTGCATCAATGTTTGTTTTTATGAGATAGATAAAGAGATAGATACCACAGATAACAGAATAATAAATTAGGGTGGAGTCGCAGTGGTTGAATAGCACATTTAAGGGGGTAGGAATTTTTTGTTACATTTAAGGGAGTCGAAATTTCGTATGGTACATTTAAGGGAAGAGTCGGGTTTCGTATGGTACATTTAAGGGAGTCGAAATTATGTATGGCACATTTAAGGCAGTCGGAATTTCGTATGGTACATTTAAGGGAAGAGTCGGAATTTCGTATGGTACATTTATGGGAAGAGTCGGATTTCGTATGGTACATTTAAAGGAAGAGTCGGAATTTCGTATGTTACATTTAAGGGAAGAGTCAGAATTTCGTATGGCACATTTAAGGGAGTCGAAATTTTGTATAGTACATTTAAGGGAGGTGTTGGAATTTCGTATGGGACATTTAAGGGAGGAGTCGGAATTTCGTATGGCACATTTAAGGGAGTCGAAATTTTGCATGGTACATTTAAGGGAGTAGGAATTCTGTATGGCACATTTAACGATGTCGGAATTTCGTATTTCACTTTTAAGAGAGTCGGTATTTTGTATGATATATTTAAGGGAGTCGGAATTTTGAATGCCACATTCAATGGACTTGGAATTTTCGAATGGCACATAAAGGGGGAATTCGGGTATTTCGTATGGTTACAATTAAGGGAAGAGTTGGACTTTCGTATGGTATGGCACATTTAAGGGAATCGAAATTTTGTATAGTACATTTAAGGGAGGAGTCGAAATTTCGTATGGTACATTTAAGGGAGTAAGAATTCTGTATGGCACACTTAAGGGAGTCGAAATTTTGTATGGCATATTTAAGGGAGAGAAGTCGACTCCCTTCGTGGAATAAGTTATATAAAGACGGAATCGGTCTTGGGTCGTCGAAATTACGTCCGATATTGGAGGCTGAATCAGAATTCCCAATATTATATATATTCGGAAATATTAGATGTATTTCTTTCGCAATTATCGTAATTATGGTTGAGTGACGTCATAACGTGGAATGCGTTGTCAATCGCAATTTTAAATTTACAATAAACATTTTAGGAGTAAACATTCATGTTTGTAAACGAGGGGCAGGCATTCTAGGCTAGTGCGCTCGGGAGTTATAAAAAAAATTATAGTCGTTTCCCGATTATGAGCGATTATATTCCTGATATCTCGTCATTGATCTGATGACGTCATTACCTTTCCTGTGATGTCACTGTTCTAATGTCGTCACTATGCTTCATAATGTTCTCCAAAGATGTTAAAACGTTATAATTTGTTAAATGTTGAGTTATGATTTGAATGCACCTATTATTTTCAACGAGCGTTTTGACACTATCCTGTACGTTAAAAGTCGTGTTTAGATCTTGTTTAGATCATGTTTAGATCTGTGTTTAGATCATGTTTAGATCTTAGATCTTGTTCAGACCGTGTTTAGATCTTGTTTAGATCATATTTAGATGTTTAGGTCTTCTTTGGATCCGTGTTAAGATCTTGTTTAAATCTTTCTTGGATCAAGTTTAGATCATGTTTAGATCTTGCTTAGACCATGTTTAGTTCTTGTTTAGATTTTGTTTAAATCATGTTTAGATCGTTTTGATATCATTCAAAAGATTGTAATGAATTTGATTCGTGAGCGTAGACCTCACTTTGAGCGTCTCAAACTATCACACGTACGTTAAAACTTCTAGAAAATGTGACCTTCTTATTCCAAAGATTGGGTTGACTATTCGTGAGTGTGAGCCTCCCGTGATCGTATTGTGAGCGTAGTTAGGAACTTCGATAGTGCGATGAATCCAACATTCGTACGTGTGAGCATGAGTCCCGGTTGAGTTCATTTTGACTGTACTTAGCCATAAATTTCAATTGCGTGAATGAATCTTAATTTTTGTGCGTGTGAGCGTGAGCCTCTTTTGTGCGTACCGTCACCATTTCCTGAACGTAACTAAATATTTCAATGGAATACAACTTTCGTGATTGTGAGCATGAGAATCCCTTGAGCATACCTTGACTGTACCTAACTAAAACTCGCAAATTCTAACGAGTACAGCTTTCGTGCATGTGTATGTTTTGTATTGTGTCTGTTTGTGTATGTGTGTGTGTGTGTGTGTGTGTGTGTGTGTTGTGTGTGTGTGTGTGTGTGAGAGCGGGTGCTGAAAGCTTGGTGGACGTTTTATTAAAATGCAAATCGTGTTTTAACACGTTGAGGGAAGGCGTTTTTAATGTGTCGTGTAAATAGGTTTTGAAGAAGAATTTTACGATTGGCCTGACACCGTTTTTGAGGATGGTGGGGGGTCACGGGGAGGCAGAGAGGGCAAGTTTAGGAGGAGGGGAGGCGGGGTTGAAAGGATAGTTTTGGAGGTGGGAAGGAGGGGTGAAGGGCAAAATTTGGGGGGGGGGAAAAAAAGCTGGAAAGGAGGGAAAGTGTTTAAGGAACTTGAAATTCAAGGTTTTATTTTTTATTTTATTTTTTTTAAATCTATTTTTAATTCGCAGTTTTTTTTATTTTT
>JABUQX010115149.1:0-5000 GCA_015478945.1 Trachelipus rathkii
TAATGGTGTATGCTGATGATTTGGCATGTTGGAGTTGGGAGGAGGGAGTATTGAGGGGACTTATGGAAAGTTTTGACAGAAATTTGAAGGAGATTGGTTTAGAGATGAATACAGAAAAGACAGTGATAATGAGAATGGGTAGAGAGGATGAGGGAGAAGTGGAGATCGTCATTGATGATGAAAGGTTGAGAAATGTGGATCACTTTGTTTACCTTGGTGGCATATTTACAAGCAAAGGAGGATGTGTACGGGAAGTGGAGGCAAGAATGGAAAATACGGAAGAACAATGAGAGCGTTATTTCCAATTATGAAAGGCGGGTGATGGATATAAAAGTGAAGATTATATTTGATAGCATATTGGTACCCACATTGACATGTGGCATTACAATAAGAGAGGAAAAAAGGATCGAAGCTGCTGAAATGAAGGTGTTGATGACGATAGTGGGAAAGACGAGGAGAGATAGAGTGAGAAACGAATGGGGTTAGGGAGAGAGTTGGTGTGGTGCCTTTGTTGAACAGGATAGATTCGGCGAGACTGAGATGGTGGGGGGATAATAGTAAGGATGCCGGGAGAACGAGTCGCGAGCAGAAGGTGGTGGTGCGCAGCAGAGTGGAAGGAGCTAAGGCCGAGAGGAAGGCCAAGGGGAAGATGGAAAGATTGCTTGGAGAGAGCCCTGAGAAGACATGGACTGCCCGCGATGTGCCAGCTGATGGAGGATGGTATACTTCTGGAAAGGACTGCGTGGAAATCGATGTTGTCTCCGCTGACAGGCCGTAGGCCTCCCTGAGGAAGACGTAAAAGAAAAAAAAATATTATATATAATAGTATATATAAATATATATATATATATATATTATATATATATATATATATATATATATATATATATATATTTATATACTATAATATATATATATATATATATATATATAAATATATATATTATATATATATATATAGTATTATTATATATATATATATATATATATAGCGTGAAAACTTTGTGTTTTGCAATTATTTGTTGATTAGTATGATAGGTAGGTTAGGTTATGCTGGAAAAGTGGGAATGTTACGCTTATCCGGCAATTTTAGCTACTTTACTGCTGTTAAGTAGAGAAATTTGTTAATGTTAACAGTTAATTCGTGCATAACGCATGTTAAGCGTTTGTTGTTCGAACATTATATTCTTATTTCGTGTATTGATATGTTGCTGTATTTAATGTGAAAAACAGTTGTTATGGTGGGGGCTGGGGGCTTGCATATTACTCGTGGTCAGTATGATTAGGTTTAGTTATTGCTAAATTTCTGTTAAGTTTCTCTTAAATATTACAATTGTTAAGTAAAAATTCAACATTGATTGATGTTAGAGATGATGGTTTGAAAATGGGTTTTACCGGATATACGAGTATGCTAAGTTTTCATGATAAATGGCTTGCTACTTACTTCTGTTAAGTATTGGAACTTTGTAAATGTTAGCATTTCTGTTACTAGTTAATATTAAACTAACATTGATATGTCATAGAAGTGAAAGAAAATGGGAGATATGCTAAGTTTTATGGTCAATGTTAGTTACTTTACCGTTGATAAGCAAAGAACTCTGTTTAATGAAAGCGAGTTATTTCGTAAGTTAGGTATGGTGTAGTATCTGTTATGTTCTTAGCTTCAAGGTTATGCTATGTTCCACGCGTATTGATGTGGTGAGCACTTTGCTTATTGCTGTAAAGTATTCCGTTCAGTTTTAGTTGACTTAAGTTTTGGTCTTGGTATGATTAAATTTTTTGTTTAAGTTTTGTAATTTTGTTAAGTTTTGTTGTGCGTAAGGGCATGTGTAGGTTTGTTGTTTGCACATTTATAATTCTTATTTCATGTTATTCCTGATGCTTAGCGCAAACTGCATGGAGCACTTTGATATGTCGTAAATATTCGTTGGTTAGTATGATAGTTAGGTTAGGTTATGCTAAATTTTTGTTAAGTTCTTAAATATTACCATGTTAATGTAAAATTAACATTTATATGATAGAGATATGTTTGAAAATGGGAGATATGATAAGTTTTATGGTCAATGTTTGCTACTTTACTGTTGTTAAGTAGGGAACTTTCCCAATGTTAGCATATATGTTACCATGTTAATATTAAAATAACATTTATGTCATAGATGTGATAGAAAATGGGTGATATGCTAAGTTTCATAGTTAATGTTTGTTACTTTACCGTTGATAAGCAAAGAATTTTCTAATGAAAGCAGTTTATTTGTAAGTTGGTATGTTATGTTTAGTTCAGTTATGCTATGCTGCTTATTGAACGTGAGCACTTTGTTATGTTTGCTAATATTCGTTGTTAGTGTAGCTAGGTAATTTAGGTTATGATAAATTTTTGTTAAGTTTTCTTAAATATTACTGTCATTGTAAAATTTTAAGTTAGGTCATGCTAAATTTTTGTTACGTTTTCTTAAATATTACAATGCTAATAAAAAATTAACATTGATATTTTAGCGATATGTTTGAAAATAGGAGAATTACTAAGTTTTAAGGTCAAGGTTAACTACTTTACTGATGTTAAGTAGATAACTTTGCAAATGTAAACAGTTTATTCATTCATAAGATATGTTAAATTTGTTGTTTTACATTATGTTCTTAGTTTAGGTTATGCCATGTTAGCTTTATTAATGTGAAAACTTTGTTATGTTATCAGTTATTAGTTTGTCAGTGTGATAGTTACGTTACGTAAATTATATTACTATGTAAGTTAAATAATATGGGAATATGTATAAGTTGTATGGTCAATGTTAGTTATTTCCGTTGAAAAGAAAGAATTTCTAATGAAGCTTTTATTCGTACGTAAGGTGTGTTAGGCTTGTTATGTTCTTAGTTTAGGTGATGATATGTCAGCTTTACTGATGTTAAATCTTTGTTATGTCAGCATTTATTCACAGTTCAATATGTTAATTTGGTTAGGTTGCGATATGTTTGTTATTTGTTAATATTATATGGAAATGTAAAATTAACATTGAAATGTTTGAAAAAGTGTGAATAGGTTATTTTGTAGATACTTTACTGTTGTTAAGTACGAAACTTTGTTAATGGATGAAGTTTATTCGTGTGTAAGGTATGTTAGGTTTGCTGTTGTACATTATATTCTTTGTTTAGGATGTGATATGTTAAGCTTTATGAGCGAAAACTTTGACCGTTAGATTTATTTGTTGTCAGTATGAAATAGCTAGGTTATGATATTTAATGTTTTGTTTATAAAAATAAACAAAATATGACTTGAATCAGTAGATCAATAGATCATGGATAGGTGGGAGGGGTGGGTGGGTAGTTTGATTTATTGATTTACTGCATTAAAATCAGTAATAAACTATTATCTCAATGATATTTTATTCAAGAAGTTAGATATGCTACGGGGGGGGGGGGGGGGGGGGGGGGGGGGGGGGGGGGGGGGGGGGGGGGGGATGTTTATACAAATGATACTCAAATATGACTTTAAATCATTAGATAATAGTCAATAGATATAGATTATAGATATGGTGGGACGAGTGGGGGTGGGTGGTTTGCTTTACTGATTTACTGATTTTACTGCTTTAGTGCCAGTAAAACGCAAATTTTTTACGTTATAAACATAATATGAATATAAATTTTAGTAAAAACCAATTGTTTTTAAAACTTTTTTTAATAAAATATGTAAAATTTTAAAAATAAAGTTTAAAATAAAAATTTTAATAAATAACAAAAATTTTAAAAAAAAAAAAAAATTATAAATAATAAAACTTAAGAAAATAAAACTTAACAAACAAAATAAATAAATAAACTTTTTAACAAAAATATAAAATTAGAAGAATTAGAAAGCTTAAAATAAAATATAAATAAAAGAAATGTTTATATTAAATATGCAAAATATAAGTGCTTTCGCAGCAACTTTAGAAAGGTGCGACAGATACTTGCGCTTATAGAAATACAGTCATGTGATCAGTAAGTTAGTGCGAGGTTTGAGTGGATAATGTATTAAGTAAAGTGTCAATAAATAATGTGTGTATATACGTGTTTATGTGTAATGTTAGGTACTTTATCGATATTACACTCTGAACTTTGTCAGTGTTAGTAGTTTATTCAGACGTAAGATTTGTTGTGATGCACTCTGTTCTTAGTTCAGGTAATGTTATGTTGGATATGTTTAGATGTGATAGAAAATGGGAGATATGCTAAGCTTTATGGTCAATGTTAATTACTTTATCGTTGATAAACAAAGAACTTTGTTACTGAAAATCTTTTATCCGTAGGTAAGATGTGTTAGACATGTTATGTTCTTAGCTTAGGTGATATTATGTCAGCTTTACTGCTGATGAAAAAACTTTGTTATGTTAGCAAGCATTTAATCATAGTTCAATATGTTGATTAGATTAGGTTACAATAATTTTTTGCTAAATTTTGTTAAATATTACTATGTTAAAGTAAAATTAACATTTATATGTTAGAGATATGTTTGAAAAAGTGCGAATAGGTTACGTTTGTAAATACTTTACTGTTGTTAAGTAGGGAACTTTGTTAATGTCTGCGGCTTATTCGTGTCTAAGGTATGTTAGGTTTGTTGTTGTACATTGTATTCTTTGTTCAAGATAAGATATGTTAGCTTTATTGATATGAAAACTTTGACATGTTAGCATATATTCGTTGGTCAGTATGAAAGATAGGCTATGTTATGATATTCATGTTACGTTTATACAAAATAACTACCAAAATATGACTTGAATCAATAGATCATGAATGTGTGGGAGTAGAGGGGTGGGGGCTTGCTTTACTGATTTACTGCTTTAGGATCAATAAAATGTAATTTTTTTACGTTATAAGCATAAAATGAAAAATAATTTTAGTAAAAAGAAAATGTTTTAAGCAAATAAAGCAAAAATAAATAAAAAAAAATTTAAAAATATATATATTTTTTTAAATAAATAAAATTAAAAATAAATAAAATTTGAAAAAAAGGTTTAAAACAAAATAATTTT